>MU680851.1:7375-40258 GCA_026770625.1 Nicotiana glauca | reverse complement strand
GGCTACGTGGAGATTAGACCCTTCGGGGTAGATTCAGGTATTCTATTTCTATGATGTGGGACGGGGTCCTAGCCTTGTGTTGCGATGGTACCGAGGAGTTTGAGTTACAGATCTTTTATTTGAGTCATTTGTCATGATTTGAGTATGTTCAGACCGCCCATCATTGGTGCGTGGATTATGCAAGTTGTGGCTTAGGCCTGTGATGAGGTGTCATATCACCAGAGTGGTGCGTTGAATTCGAGGTGATCGTTGGAGTCATTAATAAATGCGAACAGATTTGATTACAGCTTGTTGGTAGAATAATATCGAGGTTCGAGTTTATTCTGAATACTGACGCGAGGTTCTGATTTTGAGTATGATTTTGGGAATCTGCTGTGGTATTAGTCAAAAGGGAGTGGTTTCATGAATGGTTGATCTGAGAAATGGCTACGGTTTGCTATGTGTTTCATTGTCATTGATAGGATATGAAGTGTTGGAATGGGGGTTTAGCTATTGAGAGGTTTCTAACGGTATATGTTTGTTGTGGACAATTGCTGTGAATAGAAGTTATCATTGCAGGTGCTGGATTATGTGGTATATCATGTGATTTCATTAAGGTTGCAAGTATGCGTTATTACAGCCGGTTCGGGACTATTCAAAGTATAGGTGCGAGGTTTGATTATATTGATGGTTTCAGAAGTGAAAAGGTAGTTCTTTGAATTATGGGCTAGACTGGATTGGGTAATTTCAGCTATATTGTGTTGTCGGACCTATGCGAGATAGGGTGACGTGGGATCACCCCCGGGTATATTCTTGGTAAGGTCATTTAACTATTGGTTGGCTTCTTGGACAACTCTGGGTAACGCTCGAGGACGAGCGTTTGTTTAAGTTGGGGAGAATGTGACGACCCGACCCGTCGTCTCATGTGTTACTGCTCCATTTTCTCCGTTTATTGCATCTTCATGTTTCGTTATTGGTAGGTGGTGTGTGAGAGTTGATTTGGATTGGTTTTGATAAGAAATGAGACACTTAGTCTCTTTAAGGAAGGCTTAAGTTGGAAAAGTCAACCGGACGTTGACTTGTGAGTTAGGAGGCTTGGATGTGAATTCCGGTGATTTGGTTAGCTCCGGGAGGTGATTTGTGGCTTAGGAGTGCGATCNAGAAACTTAGGCTTTGATTTGATGAAAATTGAGGATTTTGATGTTAACGATGGCGTTTTGATGATTCGAGCAAGTTTGAATAAGGGAATAGATCGTGTTTGTGCTTTTGGTTGAGGTCCCGGGGGCCTCGGGGTGAATTCGTGTGGTTGAACGAGAGAATTTGAAGTTGGAAGTTTTGCTGGTTTTGTTGCAGCAGGTATTTCTGCATCTGCGGAAGGGAGACCGCAGATGCGGCTTCGCGGAAGCGGAAGAAGCTCCGCAGGTGCGAAATGGTGAGGGTTCAGTAGTTTCTGCATAAGCGGAAGTATTTACCGCAGGAGAGGTATCGCGGGTGCGAGTTTTGGACCGCAGAAGCGGTAATGCCCCTTAAGCGAAAGTCCGCAGAAGCGGAAAGAGACCGCAGGAGCGGTAACCGCAGAAGCGGTCCTGGGCAAAATGAGGGATACCGCAGAAGCGGAATAAAATCCGTAGAAGCGACATTTGTATCGCAGAAGCGGAAATAGGCTTGGGCAGAAAAGGTTTTAAGTGTCATTTTGTTCCGCGAGTTAAGCTATTTTCCTCCATATTTGAACGTCCTTGGGAGCTTTTGGACGGGAATTTCAGAGGGATTCAAGAGGAATCGACGTGAGGTAAGAATCTTGATCTTAAAAACATGATTATGTTGGGAAATTGGCCTAGAAATTCATGGAAATCGAGCCTAAAGTTATGAACTAGGGCTTGAGTTTTTGACAAATTTCAAATTGGAATTCGATAGGTCATTTGAGCTCAGATTTGGGAGTTCTTGGTATGTATGGACTCGTGGAGAGACGAGAAATCTGGTAATGTAAGTTTTATAATTTTTCGAGAAGTGGGCCCGGGGCTCAGGTTTTGCTAGTTTCGAGATTTTTGATATTTTTCGATTATTTTTCATTGGGCATTGTTCCCTTAGCATATTGTAATGCATTCGCTCTGATTTCGATTATATTCGACGAGCGTGGAGGCCAATTTAAGGGGCAAAGGCGTCGCGAGCGAGGAATTTCACCGGTTCGAGGTGAGTAATACTTGTAAATGATATCCTGAGGGTTGAAACCCCGGATTGACACATCATAATGCTGTATTGAGGTGACTTGCACGCCGGATATGAGCGTGGGGTAGAGCACCATTTGGGATTGTGACTTGGTCCGTCCCGGTTGTTGATTTTACTGCGTATTTGACTGAAGTTACTTGTTATCATCATAATTTGGGCTGATTGCCATATTTGGGGCCTTGTGCCGACTTGTAAAATCCTTCGAGGGTTGATATTGCTACATAGCATGATATTGCATATCATTTAAATTCAGTCCAAGGTTTAAATGCTATTTTACAAACTCAGCCATAATTCTAAGCGTTGAAAACTTAAATGACATTTTTAAATGTATTTCGGGATGGAAACCTCTATTTTGTAAATGCCCAAGGGGCTTACTATATTATTTTCTGGACTGATTATAAAGTAACTTGAAACAGTGGTAACAATGACACTGTGTGTTATACTTGAAACAGTGGTAACAATAAAACTGTATGTTATACTTGAAACAGTGGTAACAATGACACTGTAATATATACTTGGAATAGTGGTAACAATGGCATTGTGTGATATAAATTGGTCAGGTAACAATGGCTGACCGATCAGGTAACAATGACTGACCAAGATATTGCGCTTGGGCTGTAGGAGCCCCTCCGGAGTCTGTACACACCCCCAGTGAGCACAGGGTACCTAAATAGATCGGGCTGCGTGCCGCAGCGGTCATGTGCATTGCATTGCATTCATGCATTCATTCCTGATTGTACTACATGGCGTGATTTTTAGCACTCACATATCATTGGCATACATGCCATTACTTGCCTTTTTGACCAGATACCCTGGTGTTACATGTTAAGGAGTGCTGGGCCCGAGAGGCTGATGTTGTACTTTGTGAGTTGGGAGTGAGCCCGCGGGCCTGATACTGCACTAAGAGGTTGATACTGAGCCCGAGGGTCAGATTTCTGATTAATTCCTACTTGTGGAAAATTATTTTTGCAACTGTTGAAAGGGCATATTTTTCAAAAGAGATTTTTAACTGAGCTTGAGATTTTCTAAAGGATTTTCTCGGTGTTACGATTTTACTATTTTTTCAAAGAGTTGAACAGTCTTTTATAGCATTTTGGAGTGCTCATACGTGTTTTCTTATCGCTCAGATATTATTCGCTTTTATTACCACTGAGTTGGAAGTACTCATTTTACTCCCTGCACCTCGCGTGCAGTTGCAGGTATTTATCACCCGGTGGCGGGTTAATAGTGGATTGAAGGTATTGCTATCATAGCTAAGCAAGGTGACCGTCGGCGTTCGCGGCACCGCGTTTCTTCTTCTTCTTGATTTTCCAGATTGTTATTTTATGTATTATAGACTTTGAAATTCTAATAAAGACCCTCCTAGATGCTCGTGACTTGTGACACCCCGGTCGGCCTGAGTTAGACTATAATGTTGATAATTAATGTTCTTTAAGTTGCATTTTTCCATCTATTTATGTTTAGTAAGTGTTAAAGAAACGAATTGGGTTAGTTGGCTGGCCTTATCTTCACGAGAGGCGCCATCACGATCGGGTATGGAGATTGGGTCATGACATTATTAATTGCTATTTCTCGAGTTTGTGTGAGCTTCATGAGTCGATCATTAGTCGTATTTAATTTTACAGTCGTTTGATAGAATAATTTCATGACTAGCTGTAGTTGATTTCCTGTCTACTACCTCACACATCTGTCTAGGAGGTGGCCCAGTAACGAGATAAATTTCCGTCTTATGCTTATATAAATTGTTTAGAATTGCTAGAATTGAATCAGTTTAGGCTTAATAACAATGATAGTAGGTGTTAATCCGAAATCGGAGGTTAATCATGGCTATGTATATAAATCTAGTTATGCTCGAATTTCATGTCATAAAGTCTATGAATCCACCAGTGCTGCATGAATCTGAGCTTGAGATATTCATTATTCACATTCAACATGACTGTATCTTAGTCACATGTATAAGCGTTCAAACTAGAATAAGCTCGAATTGCATTGCCTATTGAATCAAGTCGTCCACTTAGTTAATTTGAATTATAGTATTTGAGTGATTTGCCATTGTATTTTTTTTGTGTGTCATCGGGCCCAAATGCCAAGCCCAGTTGGAAATAAACCACTCCATGGCTGAAATCCTTATAGCCGCATGCCTTGGGCCCGACCCCTTCAATAACGGGCCCAATAGTATAATCAAAATAAGACCATATCTTTGGGGCCCTCTTTAAATGGCTATATTAAGATATTTAGAATTCGGTACGGGTCGTTTAGTGAATTTCACAGCCTACCTCAAAAATAATAACGCGTTAGCAGCTAGGCATGCGCATTTTAATAATATTACCTTCTTAAATTAGGGTGCACATTTATGTGACCCAAATCCAAATCCCAACGAAGGTGAAATGTGTTGAGAACTACGGCTGCATTTATGTGACGTGGTCCGAGACGTGTATTCACGACGTTGCAATTCTCTTAAAAAATAATAATAAAATCAGTTCAAAGTTAAAAGGTACATAGATTAAAACATGTTTTAAAATCAGATAAATAAGCCAAATATGATAGTTGAGCGACCGTGCTAGAACTACTGAACCCGGGAATGCCTAACACCTTCTCCCGGGTTAATAGAATTCCTTACTCGGATTTCTGGTTCGCGGTCTGTTAAACAGAGTCAATAATTTCCTCGATTCGGGATTCAACCGGTGACTTGGGACACCATAAATCTCCCAAGTGGCGACTCTGAATCTTAATAACAAATCCTGTTTCGTTTGTCTTTTAATTGGAAAAACTCCTTTTATTATACCCTTCACGGGGTGTGGTAGCGAAAAAGGAGGTGTGACAGCTCTGGAGACTCTGCTGGGGAAACAAACCCAGAACTTTGGTTCAGGGTTTAATAATTTGAGCTTAGAATAATTATTATATTTGGATTTATCTGATTTCCTACATGTTTCATGCTGAATGTGCTAAATGCTTTACCGCTTTGATATTATCTGGAATGTATATAAACTGTGACGAAACCCTTTTCTTCTCACCTCCGGGGATGTGCTTATTGGTTAAGACTCCCTATTCCATTAGTGTCATACCCTGAAATAAGAAAAAGGGCGGACAAGTTACTAAGCCAAATGGCCTTTTGGTTCCCGGTACGTAGCCCCCTCCTCGATTTGAGTTGTCCGATCGGGTACACAGTCTAGAATACATACCCAGGTTTTGAACCTAGAATAACTTGACTTCATGCTGGTTCCCTAGTAGGAAAGCTTATTTGCATCACGTGCATATGACTCAGGGGACTCAACACAGGGGTTGGGTCGTGGGTCCGTCTAGGACAGGTAAGCTGAAATGAAAAAGACCATCCTGATGCATATTACGTGTTGCGTATACATTTATTTATCCCGGACTTGCATGCTGACCGAATTCTGAATATTTGGGAAAAAATGAAAAAAAGAAAGAAATAGCAGTGTAGAGAGTTAATTACCTATTTTAGAGAAAACCAATGTCCAAATAGTGTCGAAATTCTGTCGGATTTTTGAGAAAAATGTCCCTAAACGGGCGCCGGAAGGCTGTTTTTGCAAGAATAGCCACTTTGGGTCATTTTCAACGGTTAGCAGGCACATCCTTAAAATCTTCTTCCCGAAGTGCTAAACGACCGTATCTGCAAAACTGGATGTTTTTTTTAAATTAGAAATTTGAAAAAATAATAGTGTCATTTTTTCCTTCTAGGTCAAAATAAGTGATTAAATCACCTTAATAAATGTGCAGGATGAGCACGATTCAAAATGAACCTTTCTCAATCATGAATAAAATCCCTCTGGAGTTGCGTCTATGGTGGAACGATCTAGGTAAAGAAGGACAGGGCGAGGTCAACAAATATTCGAAAGGGCTTACCGGTTTATTGGAGATTATGCCTCGGTGAGACATCATCAGAGCTTTGGTCACATGTTGGGACCCGACACACAATGTGTTCCATTTTTCGGATTTTGAACTCACCCCGACCCTAGAGGAAATAACTGGGTACATCGGAAGTGCCGAGGTTCCTTTAAGGCACAAGTACTTGGTTGCCCCGAGAACCATAGCTATACATAGATTCTTAGACTCGCTGAAGATAATCAGGACGGTTCACAACTCGGATTTGGCGAATGGCTTTTGCACCCCACACTTCATATACCACAGATATGGCCACATAGGAGGGTTTAATAACCCGGGAAGCAAAATATGTAGCAAAGGAAACAGGCAAAAATGAGAGGAACATAGACGTTTTGCTTTTATGATGGTCTTTTTGGGGATTTTGGTATTCCCGAGGAAAGATGGAAACATCGACATAAAAATAGCCGGGGTCGTCAGCACTTTAATGACTCAAGCCAAAATCACTTTTGCGTCCATGATAGTAGCTGAAATCTTCCGTGCTCTTACAGCCTGCAAAGCCGGATGAGACTTCTTTGAGGGGTGCAATCTATTGTTGCAAATATGGATGACCGAACACCCGTGCCATCGTCCTCAGTTCCTGAGTTATGGGTCTACAGAGAAAACCTGTATAGAGGAGTTTTATACGAGGATTAAAGGGGTCAACTTGCCTGAAGGATTCACGGACTGGACATCATACATTCGGTCCCTCACTGCCAGTCAAATAGAGTGGACGTTCGGATGGTTGCCTGTCGATGAAATCATATATATGCCAGCAGCGGGGCCGTACTTCCTCTTGATGGGTCTTAAGAGCATTCAGCCGTATGCTCCATATCGGGTTCTAAGGCAACTCGGGAGATGCCAAATAGTGCCAAAAGACGGCGATTTTAGTCTCCAAGTGGTTGAGATTGGTCCTGATGGCCAGTTTCCTGAAGCAAGGGTCCGCCAAGTCTGGAGTGAATGTCAATATTTGGCAACGAATACCTGTGTACATGATCGATCTAAAGGGGAAGTTTCACATGAGTATCATGCCCGGTATACAAGGGACATTGCATTTGGTAGGCCGGCCAAAAGACCTCACCTCCAGGATTTCGCCGAATCATCACAAGAACAATGGGCCTGGTTAGCTAAAGAAAATGAATACAAAGCTAAAATAGGAGAATTGGAAAATCAAGTCCGAGACCTTCAGTTTGAAAACAGTATGCAGATAACAGCCGATGAGGGTGAGAAGAAGAAATTGGCCAAAGAGAATGAAGCCTTACGAGCCCAAATTCAAAAGATGAAGATAGCAGCCGAAAATCCCGTCAGGAGTGCCAAAGATGCAAAACTTATAGAAAATCTATGGCAAAAAGTGAATGACTACAGTTTTGACCTCAACAAAGCAGAAACAAAATTAGCCGAGATTCGAAAACAACTGGCTAAAAATGCGAAAGAACGAGCCCACATGGTTAAACAGTTGAAACAAGAATACGATAATGAGGTCGCGGGATTAAGGAAGAGGGTCATCGCCACAGAGAACAAAATGATCAAACAGGCAAAATAATTCACGATTGAAAGAGAGCATTACTACGCGGCATTAGCACAATTAGAAATGGACTTGCAACAACTCCAGGAACAAAACCAGGTAGCGGAGCAGAATTTGGAGGCCAGGGCCCGACAGATAGGGTAGTTGCTTCAGGAAAAGGGCAGAATCAGAGAGAGAATCTTAACCGTTGCTCACTACATTACTAGGAAATGCCAAGTATGCGAGAACATGACTCGCACCACCTTCTTTGCATCAGTGATGATATTTGTGAAACAGATAATGAGTGACTTGGACAAACTTCAGGGGGAACTTGCATATAGCCCGCGGCGAGACCGAACGATGTCCCGCGGGCACCAGGAGCTTTAATGTATTCATGATTGTCATTTGAGTCTGTATTTCCTTTTCTACTAGAGTTTGTCAGTTGTTTGAGTCTGCATTTTCTTTTCACTAGGAGTCTGTCAATTGATTGAGTCTGTATCCTCTTTTGAAATAGAATAGTTGATGATGGAGTCTGTAGTTCTTTTTATCATCATAGTATGATAGTTATGTTAATCTTGAGTCTTTGTAATCGAAGTATTTGTTATCAATAAAATTGAAAATTCCAAAAATATTTTTGCTTCTATCTTACATTTATTTTCACGAACTACACCCGGTCTGATTCATGCGGGGTCATGATACGTAGGAAATCTTCATAGGATTTGACCGCAACCAAATGAAAAGGAAAAGAAAATAAGAAGAAAAACAAGAGAGGAAAAAAAATAGAACGGAAAAACAACAAAGAAAAGAGAGAAAATAAGAAATCGAGGGAATGAGAGAACCGAAACAAACAAAAAACAAAGGCAAGAATTGAAAAAGAGACAGAGAAAAGAAAGAAAAAGCAAGAAAAGAAAGAAAAAAAAGGGAGAAAGACAGTTGCCGTTGGAAATAAAAGCCAGGATGACGCAAGCAGTCGAGCAAATGCATGATAGAATCCGTTAACTGCTTAAGTGCATTCATTCCCCAATGTGCGGTTATCAAATCTGCTAATGCCCTAAACATTAACCAAGTTGTTGTTGATGTTGAGTCCAGGCAGGTGGTTAGTTGATTGGCATTCTGGCAACCCATTTCTACAACACCCGGTCAAAAGACAAGCTGAAAATGACAGGCCAAGAAGCAGATACCAGTATTGTGGACCCCGCAAAAGATGTAGAAGTTATGGATGTTAATGCATTGAGGGAGGAAATGTATAAATTGAGGCAGCAAATGGCCGAAATGCATCAGGCCTGGGCTAAGGTCAGCCAGCGCCAGTTTATCCCACAAATCTAGCATATATCCCACCTTTGGCTCAGTATCAGGAGCCTCCCACTGTGAATTCATATCCCGTTTTCCCTTTCTACCAACAGAGCTATGGAACTACCTCCTACTCTCCCCAAGCTCCACTACCCAAACAAAACCCTCCTCCACCAATAACCCATGTCTTTGTGGCGCCTCCACCTGCCACATTGCAAAGATCTTCCAGCGAGCCACTGTTCAGGCTCACGATAGCCAGTATTATCCCCCCGAGCCTACCTTTAAAGCTCCTGAGCCATATTCCTACACCCCTCACTTTGAGTTCCCGGTGGAAACCGAAAAGCCACTTAAGAACCCGAAACAGGAAGAGTTGTTTCGAAAAGTAAAAAGCCTGGAGCAGTCCTTCAGGAACATGCAAGGATTGAGTGGCCAAGTCAGTGTGGCTTATAAGGATTTGTGTTTGTTCCCGAATGTTCAGTTACCAGCAGGGTTCAAAATGCCTAAGTTCGATCTGTATGACGGGCATGGTGACCCGGTTGCCCACTTGAGGGGATTCTGCAGCAAAATGAGAAGGGCAGGTGGAAAAGATGAGTTGCTGATGGCATACCTCAGTTAGAGTCTCAGTGGGTCTTCTTTAGAGTAGTATACACGACAGGACCATGGTAGGTGGTATACCTGGGATGACTTGGCACAAGCATTCGCCTGCCATTTTCAGTACAATCTAGAAATTGTTCCAGATCGCCTGTCACTGATAAAACTTGAGAAGAAACCCGGGGAGAGCTTTAGGGAGTATGGGTTCTGCTGGAGAGAACAGGCCGCAAGGGTCGACCCTCTGATGAAATAAAGCGAGATGGTCGATTACTTTTTGCAGGCTTTGGAGCCGACTTACTTTGGTCACTTGGTAACAGCAATTGGTAAATCTTTTAATAAAGTTGTGAAAATGGGAGGAATGGTCGAGGAAGGACTTAAAACCAATAAAATCTTGAGCTATTCAGCGATCAAAGCAACAACCTAGGCCATCCAAAGCGGCACTGGGGGCGTGCTCGGGAAAAAGAAGAAAGAAGAGGTTGCAACTATTGAGTTCGGAACGTGGTCTAGATCTAGAGGCCCTTCACCCTACTACAATCAATCCCGACCCTACCACCAAAATTACCCATACATTCCATATGTCCCTTCACAACACTATTACCCACAACCAGATCCACATTTTTCCGTCCACCATGCTTAAACTTATCCCCAACCTCCGACTCACGCGCAATGGTGTGCACCGGTTCTCCAAAACTCATACACAGCTCCGCAAAACACCTATCCACCCCTAAGAGCCCACAACACCCCCCAGAGTAGGTCACCGACCAAACACAACCTTCAAAATAAGAGATTACAGAAGCAAAAGACTTTCACTCCATTAGGAGAATCATATACCACTCTTTTTCACAAAGTGAGGCAGTTAGGTCTGTTGAATCCAATTGAGCCCAAAATGCCAAACCCACTTCCTAGAAATCTGGACCACTCAATAAGCTGTGAATACTGTTTGGGGGCCCCCGGACATGATACAGAGAAGTGTTAGAAGCTAAAGACAGCGGTGCAGGATCTCATTGACACCCAACGGATCGAGGTCTAGGCCCCAGATGCACCAATTATTAACCATAATCCGTTGCCAGCTCACCACGAGACCCATATGATTGAGTTAGTACAAAATGGAGAGCATAAAAAGCCTTCGCAAACTGTAATGATGATCAGGGCTAGTGAGGACAGGCTAAATGAGAAATTAACTAGTGGAAGGACATTGATCCAGGTGGGGGAAACAGTTAGTAAACCAGTTGTGGTGATACAGAAAGAGTTTCAAGCAATGTTGCAGTTAAATGAGAACCGGTTGTAGTGGGAAAGGAGCCTTCGAGCAGTGTTGTAGTAAAGCAAGAACCAGCTAAAGTGGTGGTGCCGGGAGTAGTGGCCAAGCCCGTCGTGATCGTAAAAGGTGCTCGCATGGAGACGATTATTATCAAGCCAGTGATTCAATTACCAATAACCAGTGAGAAGGTCGTGCCGTGGAATTACGGTCGGGTGACAATAATGTATAAGGGAAAGGAAGTTAAAGAAGAAGTTTGTGAAACTCATGGGCTGACTCATTCAGGAAGATGTTTCGCCCCTGAGGAATTGAGAAAAGCTAAAATTGCCAAAGATAATCCAGCGCCCGTAAAGAAAGCCGTGACTGAAGAAGAGGATGAAGAATTCTTAAAGAAGATGAAGGTGCAAGATTACTCCATTGTAGAATAGTTGAGGAAGAACCCGGCACATATCTCATTACTATCATTATTGATCCATTCAGACGAGTATCGCCTGCATTGATGAAAATTCTGAATGAAGCCCATGTTCCGGATAAGATCTCTGTGAACCATTTGGAGAAAATAGCAAACAAGATTTTCGAGGTCAATAAGGTTACATTCTATGATGATGAGCTACCGTTGGAAGTCACTGAGCATAATAAAGCACTATACCTCACGGTGAAATGCGAAGACTCTGTGGTCACCCGGGTGCTGATTGACAATGGGTCCAGTGCAAACATTTGCCCTCTCTCCACCCTGGACAAGCTAAAGGTGGACAATGAAAGAATCCACAAGAATAGCATTTGCGTGAGAGGATTTGATGGAGGAGGAAAGGACACAGTAGGGGACATAGTGTTGGAACTGACGATAGGACCGGTTGAATATACTATGGAGTTCCAGGTGCTTGGCGTGGCTGTTTCTTACAATCTCTTGTTAGACCGACCCTGTATTCATGCAGCAAAAGCTGTGCCATCTACCTTGCATCAGATGGTCAAATTCAAGTGGTACCGGCATGAAATTGTGGTGCATAGGGAAGATAGTTCATGTAATACCATTATGTATGTCATAGAAGCTGAGGACGACAAAGGTCCATGGGTTTATCAAATATTGGATGCAGTATCAGTCGAAAAGGTCCCGAAAGGGGAGTGTATTCCTGCGCCAAAGGTAGTTGATGCATCCTTCATGGTGTCCTCGGAAATGTTAAAGAATGGTTTCATGTCGGGCAAAGGTTTGGGTGCTCATCTTCAAGGCATTGTGCAGCCAGTTTCTCTTCCCAAGAATCTGGATACTTTTTGTTTAAGGTTCAAGCCCACAGCTGCGGATGTAAGGCGGTCCCGCAAAATGAAGAAAGGGCATGGGTCCTTCCCAAGCCAATCCCATGTCTGTCCAGATCGTTCGTTAGGCCGGGTATCAGAAAGCAATTGTTGTCAAAAGTTTCTGAGTCATTGATTGGTGCTGATGGAGACTTGGACAAAGGGTTCGAAAGGTTGTTCGCTGAGGTTAACATGGTTGAGGCCGGGGAAGGGTCAAGTAAAGCAAATGTGCAGTTCGTCGGACCACGTACAAAAGTCAACAACTGGGAAACTACTCCTTTTCCTACTCGGAGGGAGTCTTGGTAGTGGGTTATGATTTTCTTTTGTTGTTTGGATAATTCCAGGGTTTGTAATTCAGATATTATGTTCCGTCTGATTGGATGTGTTAAAGCCCTGTTATCTTGATATTCAATGAAATGCAATTGTCTTTCTTTCTTCATCCCTAATTTTGTTTCCGTTTTCTTTTCTTCTCTATACAGTTCTTTTTATGCTGATATCAATGACATGACATGCATGAGGAATCTTCGGTCCAGTTTTAAAAGCCAATCGAACTCAGAAATAATAATACAAGAAATTGTGTGTGATGATGAGTTGGAATATGATGATGACGAGGCCTATGAAGAGATTAGTAAAGAATTAAGCCATTTTGAGGAAAAACCCAAACCTAACCTAAATGACACGGAAGCAGTTAATCTAGGGGACCAAGTTAATATCCGTGAAACTAAAATAAGTGTTCATCTGGAACCGCAACTCAAGGTGGAGATAATGAAAGTACTATTCGAATACAAGGATATTTTTGCATAGTCATACGATGATATGCCGGGTCTAAGCACTAACTTAGTGGTTCACAAATTGCCCACTAACCCAGCACTCCCTCCTGTCAAGCAGAAGCTGAGAAAGTTCAAAACGGATATAAGTGTAAAGATCAAAGAAGAGATCACCAAGCAGTTCGAGGCAAAAGTCATTCGGGTCACGCGGTATCCCACCTGGTTAGCCAATGTTGTGCCTGTGCCAAAAAAGGATGGCAAGACCAGAGTGTGTGTTGATTATCGGGATCTTAACAAGGCAAGTCCAAAAGATAATTTCCCACTGCCGAACATCTACATATTGACTGATAATTGTGCCAAACATAAGATTGGTTCTTTTGTGGATTGTTACGTGGGGTACCACCAGATCTTAATGGATGAGGAGGATGCAGAAAAGACGACATTAATCATTCCATGGGGAACATACTGTTATCGGGTAATGCCGTTTGGTTTGAAAAATGCCGGGGCAACCTATATGAGGGCAATGACAACAATGTTCCACGAAATGATACACAAGGAAATTGAGGTGTATGCAGACGATGTGATCGTGAAGCCTAAAAAGCAGGCTGACCACGTCAGGCATCTGAGGAAGTTCTTCCAAAGGCTTCACAGGTACAATCTCAAGCTCAATCCTGCAAAGTGCGCTTTTGGGGTGCCGTCTAGGAAGTTGTTGGGATTTATAGTCAGCCGCCGGGGTATTGAGCTAGACCCGTAAAAAATTAAGGCTATCTAGGAATTTCCACCTCCGAGAAACAAAACTGAGGTGATGAGTTTGCTAGGGAGATTGAACTATATCAGCAGGTTCATTGCTCAACTCACGACAACTTGTGAGCCAATCTTCAAACTGTTAAAGAAAGACGCTGCGGTCAAGTGGACAGATGAATGCCAGGAGGATTTTGATAAGATAAAGGGGTATTTATCAAACCCACCCGTATTGGTCCCGCTAAACTAGAGAGGCCTTTGATTCTATACTTGATGGTTTTGGATAACTCATTTGGATGTGTACTAGGGCAACATGATGTTACTGGAAGAAAGGAGCATACTATCTATTACCTCAACGAGAAGCTCACATCTTAGGAGGTAAAGTATACTCATCTTAAGAGAACATGTTGCGCACTAACTTGGGTTGCACAGAAGCTGAAACATTACTTGTCATCTCATACCACCTATCTCATCTCTCGGTTGGGCCCGTTAAAGTATATTTTTCAGAAGCCCATGCCCACAGGAAGGCATGCAAAGTGGCAGATCCTGCTTATAGAATTTGACATTGTCTACGTGACCCAGACCGCAATGAAAGCACAGGCCTTGGCGGATCATTTGGCCGAGAATCCGGTTGATGAGGATTATGAACCTTTGAAGACTTATTTCCCTGACGAAGAGACGATGCACATTGATGAATTGGAACAAGTTGAGAAGCCGGGATGGAAACGTTTCTTTGATGGGGCTGCCAATATGAAAGGCATGGGGATAAGAGGAGTACTTATTTCTGAAACAGGGCAGCACTACCTCGTTACAGCTCAGCTTCATTTCTATTGTACTAACAACATAGCAGAATATGAGGCATGTATCTTGGGTCTGAGGTTAGTTGTAGATATGGGAGTCCAGGAAGTCTTGGTCATGGGTGACTCGGACCTACTGGTGCACCAGATTCAAGGAGAATGGGAAACACAGGACTTGAAGCTTATACCGTACCGACAATGCTTGCATGATCTTTGTCAATGGTTTCACTCAGTAGAGTTCATGCACATTCCAAGGATTCATATTGAGGTTGCCGATGCGTTGACCACTTTGGCGTTAATGTTGCGTCATCCGGATAAGGCTTTTGTGGACCCTTTGCAGATTCAGGTCCGTGATCAACATGCTTATTATAATATGGTTGAAGAAAAATTTGATGGTGAGTCGTGGTTTCATGACATCAAGGAATATATCAGGATGGGGGTGTATCCGGTACAGGCCACATTTGACCAGAAAAGAATGATTCGACGGTTGGCAAGCGAGTTTTTCTTTAGTGGGGGAGTATTGTACAAAAGAACTCCAGATCTCGGGTTGTTAAGATGCATTGATGCGAGACAGGCCACAACTATCATGACTGAGGTACATTCCTGAGTTTGTGGACCGCATATGAGTGTGTACGTTCTGGCAAAGAAGATCCTCCGAGCAGGGTACTACTAGCTTACTACAGAGCGGGATTGCATCAGTTACGTACGCAAATGTCATCAGTGCCAAGTGCATGGAGACTTGATTCATTCTCCACCATCAGAATTACACACGATGTCCGCACCGTGGCCTTTTGTTGCATGGGGCATGGATGTCATTGGGCCAATTGAGCCGGCAGCATCGAATGGGCACAANAGAAAGCTGTGGTGGATTTTGTGCATTCAAACATTATATGTCGGTTTGGGATACCAAAGGTGATCATTACAGACAATGGAGCTAATCTCAATAGTCATTTGATGAAAGAGATATGTGAGCAGTTCAAGATTACCCATCGCAATTCTACTCCACGGGCACTATAAGGCGATAGGAGCTGAGAGAAATAAAAAGTGAGAGAGTCTTATTGGTGAAAAACTTCATAGGCACCGTAAGGTGACGGGGGCTGAGAGAAGTAAAAATGAGAAAGTCTTATTGGTGAAGACCCTCACGGGCACCTTGAGGAGAAAGTGAGTTAAGAAGTGAACAAATGAGAGAGGTCTGTTGGTGGAAAAGTATTTCAAGGCACTGCGGGATAAACAAGGTCAAGGTTTGGGTAAAGTAATCAAGCTATGGAAATTCTGAGGCAACGAGGTATGGAAATTGGAAGGTGATTGGTTGAAAGATTAGGCCGACTAGTCCGTAATGCATGTCATGACCATTGGTACCAGCTGTTTCGATCAGATAAGTTTCTTTTCCTTCTCTTTTAGCAGTCATCCGGTTTTGGATTCTCCGTATCCTTAACTCGTAAATCATTGCATTACATTTTTTTTGGGTTTACCTATCTAAGATGTTTCAATGTCAGTCTTGTTCAAAGCAAGTGGAAAAGGGATTTCAAAGCTCACTACCAATTTCCTAAATTGTAAAGCGCAACGTGGTCAGGGCATATCAAAGACAACATGATGTAAGGTGGAATACAGGGAATCACCGGAAGTTTCATCAGTGGAATGATTTGGTAATGTCGTGGGAAACGCAAAGGTTCAAATAAAGGGGTCAGAGGTGTAAAACAACAACATGGGTATAGAACACTTGATTTGTCAAAGGTTAGGGGTTGGAAAGTCAGTCAGAAAGTCAAGTGGTTCAGGGCCAGTTCGGGAAAGCCGGTCAAAACAAAAAATGCGGTGGAAGGATTTTCAGCAAGAATGCCATCAACTAACCACCATTTTAAACTGATAAATTTTCTTTGATTGAAACAGGGGCAGAAAAATTCGGTTGTTTCGGAGGAACTCTCCATAAGGGAAAAACAAGCATTAATTAGGTTTGACCATAAGGTGTGGTTTGATTAAAATACAAGATAATCATGAATAGCATAGGGGAATGTAAGTTGGTTTCAAAGTTTGTATGTTTAAGATAAGATTCAATTAGGAGTTGTCAGGACCTCCCTGGATAATAGGACTTAGCTTTCAAACTCTTAGTAATAGCTGGTATAATGATTCAGTTAACACTCACCCATGTACCCAGCTTCCAAACTGGGGCAGAAAATTTCCTTTGAGCAGTCGGGAGCCCGCTCATAAGAACATAGGCATTTATTTTCAAGTTTTGAAGTCGGGAGCCCACCCATAAGAACAGAGGCATTTATTTTCAAGTTTTGAAGTCGGGAGCCCGCCCGTAAGAACAGAGGCATCTATTTTCAAGTTTTGAAGTCGGGAGTCCGCCCGTAAGAACAGTGGCATTTATTTTCAAGTTTTGAAGTCGGGAGCCCGCCCGTAAGAACAGAGGCTTTTATTTTCAAGTTTGAGAAGTAGGGAGCCCGCCCGTAAGAGCAGAGGCATTTATTTTCAAGTTTTGAAGTCGGGAAACCGCCCGTAACAACAGAGGCATTTATTTTCAAGTTTTGAAGTCGGGAGCTCGCCCGTAAGAACAGAGGCATTTCTTTTCAAGTTTTGAAGTCGGGAGCCCACCCGTAAGAACAAAGGCATCTATTTTCAAGTTTTGAAGTCGGGAGCCCGCCTGTAAGAACAGAGGCATTTATTTTCAAGTTTGAGCAGCCGGGAGCCCGCCTGTAAGAACAGAGGCATTTATTTTCAAGTTTTGAAGTCGGGAGCCCGCCCGTAAGAACAGAGGCATTTATTTTTAAGTTTTGAAGTCAGGAGCTCGCCCGTAAGAACAGAGGCATCTATTTTCAAGTTTTGAAGTCGGGAGCCCACCCGTGCAGAGGCATTTATTTTTAAGTTTTGAAGTCGGGAGCCCGGCCGTAGAACAGAGGCATATATTTTCAAGTTTTGAAGTCAGAAGCCCGCCCGTGGAACAGAGGCATATATTTTGAAGTTTTGAAGTCGGGAGCCCACCCGTAGAACAGAGGCATATATTTTCAAGTTTTGAAGTCGGGATCCCGCCCGTAGAACAAAGGCATATATTTTCAAGTTTTGAAGTCGGGAGCCCGCCCGTACAACAGAGGCATATATTTTCAAGTTTTGAAGTCAAGAGCCCGCCCGTATAACAGAGGAATACATTCAAGTTCAACGATCTGAAGGAAAGGAAAAACATATCAGTTTACAATTTGAAGCGGCAACAATGGATTTCACCAAGAGGATGCAAGACAACAAGGCAACAAGAAATACAAGAGCAAGTTTGAAAATTTAGATAGGATTTTGTAATTCGTAGATCATAGCTTAGGCTAGCTTCTTTTATTTTGACACGGTGTAATAAGGGAGGTCAGCAAGTAGTAGCAGCAGCAATTGTAGTGAAATCACAGCTCCTAGTAGTTCCAGCTACCAGACACTCCCGAACTACACTGACCTGATTCCTTTTTAGCCAAGGATATGTAGGCAACCTCCGATGTAGGGTGCGGTCAACTCTTTAAAAAATGCTTCACGCAGAATATTCAAACGGGCAAAAATCGCTCGTTTCCGCTCACTTATCTTTGCACGAAAACTCTTCGTGTTTTCGGGCAAAGGGGGACAGTTGTGAGCACGTGATTTTTGTCCTATACAAATTATTCCCAGAAATTCAAACAAAATGATTTCTTTCATTATTTTACAATTTCGTGGATTTTTGTAATATTTTTATGTTAGTTGTTTGCATTTTACTTTGTGCATTTTAATTAGTGAAAAATACAAAAATACTTGGCATTTGCATTTAGGGTTTAATTTTCCTTTTCGGATTAATTAGTAACTAGGTCACTTTACAAAGAAGAAAATAACAAAAATAATTCATATTTTCATTTTTAACTATTAATTCTGAATTTATCTTAGTTTACACTTAAATTAGGAATTATTGTATTTGGACATTGAGTGATATAATTTTGGAAGTCAATTTAGGTCTTTATCTTTAAATTTGGCATTTAATAAGATCAGAAAAAATATAAATACAAAATGAAAAAAGAAAAAAAAGAAAAGAATACATTTTAAAAAGAAAGGGGGTTGTCTTAATGAGAGACCAAAATTTGGCCTTTTAATACATTAGTCTTAGCCCAAACCCGTCCAGCCCCAAATTAACTCCAAACCTGGTCCAACCCTGGTGTTTCAAAACGGCGTCGTTCGGTTGTGTTTTGATCTCAACCGTTGAAGTTTATCAATCGGACGGTCGAGAAGCCCCTACTCCATAATATTTAACTGTCTGAATCGACTCCTACCCCCAAGTCCGTCTCTTTCATTCACACCCCTATCCGCCCTGTTACACTCCGTCGAGCCCGCCAGCGGCGACGACGGAAACCACTCTGTTCCCACCCAAAATAACACCATAGCTTCCCCCCGTTCCCCTCTTTCCAAATATACTTTCAGTTCCCCTCGAATCATTGCCCATCTCTTCTAATCTTCATTTGAAAATCCGGCCAAAACCCTACTTCTTCCAAATCCGGTCAAAATTACACCACAGCCTCGCCTTAACTTCCTCATCTCAAATGTCCAAGCCATTTCCCTCGAATCCCCTCCGAGTTCCTCGAATTTCAAATCAAAGTCTGGCCTAAAACCCTAAAATACTCCAAATCTAGTCAAATCGACATCATGTGAGCTCCTCACTCTCCTCATAGAGAATCCACCGTTGGCGATGTTTGAATCTTGCTGGAATGGGACGAATTTTGAATCTGGGGAGCGGCAGAATCTTAGGTCTCCATAGGTAAGCTGTTCTTTGTTATTCTTCATTAGTTTCTTCTTGTTGACTGATATTTCTATCCGATTAATCAATTTAGGATTTTATTTTATTTTGTCAGTTCATTTAAACTAGTATTCGATTAGGGTAGTCTGATTTTATTTGTCTGTTCTTCATCCTCTTTTGATCAATAGCGGGGTTTGGTTCGTTAATTCAATTGTGTTTGGTTGTTTTCAATTTAGGGTTAAGCATGTCATGATTAGTTTAAAGGCATTTCTGTTGTTTTGTTTAATTTCTGCAAGTTTTAATAGGTTTGATTCTGTGTTAGCCAATTAATTACTGCAATTAGATTTAGCTGTTAAATGTAGTTCATTAATAGGATTAACTTCATAATTGGTTTAATTTGTCCACTTAGTTTGATTCTAGGAGATTGTTCACTCACGAACATTTGATTTAGAGCTTGTTTAGTTAACCATAGTTAAAAGGATTGTTTGGGTATAACTGATAGGTTTGATTAGGGGGAAACAAGGCTAAGGTACAGTTTGGTTTAGAATGGTAATTTCAGAACAATTCAAGGGTAAATAAGGTAATTCAAGGGTAGGGAATCTAACACTAACTGAAATAGAACTTCCTTGTAGATGGGGGTTCTAAGGTAAGTTCAAGAATTAGGTGTATCAACTTGAGAAACAAGTTAGTAAGTTAGGGACTATTTAGTTAAAATCTAAAAATAATTGAGGAACTAAGGGCTAAAACTAAAATCTGAGGGCCGCCCCTCATTTTGCCTATAAAAAGGCATGACTAGTGCCTTAGGGAACAAGTTTGGAGCCTCCAAAAATTCCCCCCAAAATATTCTATAGTTTCAGATTCAAAAACTAGATCTAGATTCTGAAATCTCTCTTAGATCCTAAACTTTTGAGAAAATCAGAAAAAGAAGAAACAGAAAATTCAAAAAGAAGTACTGTTCCATCAAAAATTCTTTCAGATTGGTTGCAAGTTAGCTATTAATTCTAGTTTCTAATTTTCTGAGGTTCAATTGCAAGCGGTCTCGGGTATTAGTCAAGCTGTGTTTGGGTATTTGCTGGTAATAAGCAGTCCTGGGTTGAATTCGAGTCTACTTGGTCCTACTAGATTGATCTATTTTCAGTAGCCTGTAACAATTTATTCTTCTATAAATCATCCCTGGTTTGCTGTGGTAGTTTGGAGTTGAAATTGATCCAATGTTGTGATTTTTGGCTGTTATTCATTACTGCTATAGCTGACTCCTGTATCTCATCGTCTATTTCAATTCCAGATTCACAATTGTATCTCTAATGACTATAAGCTAGAATTGTGAAGAAATGAATATGTGTGAAGAATGGAAGCATAAGTTTGATTTAGTTTACTTCAAAATCCTTGCTTATTTATGTATTAATTGGACTGTATTAATTGCTATTTCTCGAGTTTGTGTGAGCTTCATGAGTCGAACATTAGTCGTATTTAATTTTACAGTCGTTTGATAGAATAATTTCATGACTAGCTGTAGTTAATTTCCTGTCTGCTACCTCACACATCTGTCTAGGAGGTGGCCTAGTAACGAGATAAATTTCCATATTATGCTTATATAAATTGTTTAGAATTGCTAGAATTGAATCAGTTTAGGCTCAATAACAATGATAGCAGGTGTTAATCCGAAATCGGAGGTTAATCATGGCTGTGTATATAAATCTAGTTATGCTCGAATTTCATGTCATAAAGTCTATGAATCCACCAGTGCTGCATGAATCTGAGCTTGAGATATTCATTATTCACATTCAACATGACTGTATCTTAGTCACCTGTATTACCGTTCAAACTAGAATAAGCTCGAATTGCATTGCCTATTGAATCAAGTCGTCCACTTAGTTAATTTGAATTATAGTATTTGAGTGATTAGCCATTGTATTTTTTTGTGTCATCGGGCCCAAATGCCAAGTCCAGTTGGAAATAAATGACTCCATGGCTGAAGTCCTTATAGCCGCATGCCTTGGGCCCGACCCCCTCAATAACGGGCCCAGTAGTATAATCAAAATCAGACCATATCTTTGGGGACCTCTTTAAATGGTTATATTAAGATACTTAGAATTTGGGACGGAACGTTTAGCGAATTTCACAGCCTATCTCAAAAATAATAACGCGTTAGCAGCTAGGGTGCGCATTTTAATAATATTACCTTCTTAAATTCGGGTGCACATTTATGTGACCCAAATCCAAATCCCAACGAAGTTGAAATGTGTTGATAACTACGAGTGCATTTATGTGACGTGGTCCGAGACGTGTTTTCACGAAGTTGCAATTCTCTTAAAAAATAATAATAAAATTGGTTCAAAGTTAAAAGGTACATAGATTAAAACATATTTTAAAATCAGATAAATAAGCCAAATATGACAGTTGAGAGACCGTGCTAGAACCACGGAACCCGGGAATGCCTAACACCTTCTCCCGGGTTAACAGAATTTCTTACTCGGATTTCTGGTTCGCGGACTGTTAAACAGAGTCAATAATTTCCTCGATTCGGGATTCAACCGGTGACTTGGGACATCATAAATCTCCCAAGTGGCAACTCTGAATCTTAATAACAAATCCCGTTTCGATTGTTCTTTAATTGGAAAAACTCATTTTATTATACCCTTCACGGGGTGTGGTAGCGTAAAAGGAGGTGTGACAGCTCTGGCGACTCTGCTTGACGATCAATCCGAAGTGCTACTAACTCTTCTTGACGATCAAGCAAAATCACAAGGAGGTCCACATCATCCTTTGCTCGAGAAATATGCTGCTTCAGCCCTCAAATCAAGGAAAACAAATTAGGGACAAGAATCAGGGGATACACAAAGTTGTACTCACAAGTTTTATTAAAAAAAGATTTTTTCTTTACATTTGTTTCATGATTGCAGTTATTAATTTCCGTACACGAAATTTGTCGCAAACATTAAGCTAATCAAATCAATATGACTAGTGGAATATGGTATTGTAGCTATTGGTTAGTAAGTTTGCAATCAAGTTATTGCTATCTTACGAGTAACTTGCTATACTCTATTAGTGCCTCTCTTTGGTCTATCATGAGCAACCGAGCGGAATTAGGTTTCTCTCTTTCTATTTACTTAATATGCAAACTCACTCCGAGCTGAGTCAGTGTTGGGGTTGGGTTGGTTGATCGCCCAAAAAATGATTCTTATCCCATTCGTCAGGTTTGTATATACCCACGATTTTGTTTATAATTTTATAGAACCTCAGGAACTATCCTTTCCGGCTACCCCCTCCCCCTGGCTTTGCCCTTGTGTTTGTCAATCAACTTGGCATGTTCAGACCGGGGCACCTCGACGATGATATAGTCGTAGTAGTCCTTTGATGGGAAATCTGTTAAGATCTGCCCATGATTCATGGAACCATTCCTTCACGTGCCATAGCTTAGGGTTCATGTTATTGCTATTGTTTAGGGGCGTCAAGACCGGGTTCCTACTTTTTCTTTTTGATAAAGAAGAAGTTACTGGACAAACGAAAGAGATGCCGAAAGAGTAGATGCTTTTATTCGAAACAAAAGCATTAGCTGAGACATACCTCCCGCTAATGAACACTATTGACAATGGGGTCCAGGAGGCCCTCAAAGAAAGCGATAGAGCAAGAAAGAAATAAAGGATCAAAACATCACGGTCAGCACGCAAAAGAAGAGAGAGGATAGCCAGAATTGTATTGAGGCCGCAACAGCAAGAAAACAACAAGAGCATGTCTTCCCAAACAAAGCAGCCTTTAGTAGGAGCTGCACTACAATACCTCAGCTCTAGGAATATGAAGGAACTGAGAGCCCCGACGAATAAAGAAAACCTAGAACAAAAATGGAAGCCTAAGCCTTCATATCCGAAACAGAAAAATAATCAGTTGGAGAATCATTTTTACAGGGCAGGCATGGTGAAGGCAGAATGAAAATAGAAAACTACTAAATGACTTAGTCTTGCCTTCTTCTTCCTTTATGGAGAGAGGGCAAGAGTCCATACTTGGAGCACAAATTCATATGTAAGATGCCTAGTTGGATCACTAATTCGTAGATGGACAAATTCTAGAAATGATCTCCCTCGAAAAGAGAATAAATACCATTGTAGCTAGGCTCTATTCTCTTGAATAGGTAGGCTCAGTATGCTAAGGAAGCTTGGTTTGCTTAGGGCTTATAGGAGGTAGGACAGATAATAGAATTTCGGTGGCGAGATGAGTCTGGGAAAGCCTGACGGGCTAGAGGGTGGGCTTTAGAATGGTTTACTGAGACTCCGTTATACTAAAATAGAAAGAAGTTGGTTCCTGGACAAGGTCATATCATAGGCTTAGAACTGAGCTAGACCCCTACCCCTAACTTATTTCGAAATTATTTAGAGAGTTGCGAACCAGGATTTCATAGTGGTGGCAAGCAGGGCAAGGAGATAAAGTCCAATCTGACCCTAAGAAGATTTTTGACATCTTTCTCGCATCTGCTTTCAGGTTTGACATGACATTATAGCTCTCGTACTTAGTGACGAGTGCAAGCCTTAGAAGCATGCGAAGGAATAAGGTCTAGAATAAGTATTGTATGAGTAATTTAATCGAGTCCCACTTCTTTAATAGGTGCTTTCAAGTAGCAGGTTTTGATTATCTTTTTACGATTACGATTCCAGTATTAAATATCTCTGCCTCACAATTCCTTTATCAAAGTCTAGTACTTATGGGTGCAAGTCAGCCTCTTCAAGTGGAAGTAATCATAGGGGGTTCGAGTCTGAGGTAAGCCTTCCTCTATCATTGGTAGGAAAAAACGGGTAAGCGAACCTGGTTGTGTTTGTTAATAAGAAAATGGGTAAGTAAGTGCAAATAGTACGAATCTCTTTCTGTATTCAAGCCTGCTCCTGGTCGCTCGGACTCTTCTTATAGTGTGAGACTTGGAAGTACCCGAAGTTAGGAAATCAGCATGAATTCCTTTAAATGTATCCCTTTTTCTTAATGACTCTTCTTAGGGAGTAGGATCTGTTGCCTAGGAGCTCAAAGAAAGATAGCGAAGCAATATTTTATTTTGAAAGCAAAGAGGAGTGTGACGGTTGTGCAAGCAGGCGAAGTCGAATATATTAGATAAGCTTGATGCACTTCCATCCATTCCTTTAATATAATAGGCTGTCTATGTCAATTTCTCTATAGCAAGAAGCCCTGTGACCCCCCTCTCATAGGTGACTGGGAAGGGAAAACACTAGAAAAAAGCCCTTATTATTATTAAACGTAGATGTCTTTAAAGTGCAAGTGAAATATCGAATTTCATTCAACTTTAGAAAACTATAGTTGTTAGCGAAAACGTAAAAGAAAGAACACAAGATTTAACGTGGTTCAGATCAAAATAATCCTACGTCCACCAGAGAACAATTGTCTTTATATTATTTACAAAGGAAGGGGAGATGAATAGCACTCTGACTATCACATCTAAGAGTTGATTCCAGCTGAACCAAACTCAATTCCGCTACTAAGCCTTTCAACCAGATAACTTCCTTCATCGCCTCCACTACTGCCATGTATTCTGCTTCTGTCGTAGACAAAGCGACAATCGACTGCAGAGTCGACTTCCAACTAACGACGCTGCCAACAAGGGTAAAGATGTATCCAGTTGTGGACCTTCTTCTGTCAAGATCTCCTGCATAGTCAGAATCCACATAACTGAGAATTGAAATACCTCCACCACTTTTTTGAAAGGTCAGACCAACACCAGAAGCTCTCTTGAGATATTTCAATATCCACTTGACAGCTTCCTAATGCCTCTTTCCTGGGCTGGACATGTATCTACTTACCACACTTACAGATTGAGCAATATCTGAACGTGTGCATACCATAACATACATAATGCTACCAACTGCACTGGCATAAGGAATATTTGACATATGCTCCACCTCATCCTCGGACTGAGGCATTTGTAACTCTAAAATTTAAAATGAGGAGCTAACAGTGTACTTACAGGCTTGCATGTATGCATATTGAATCTCTCAAGAATCCTTTCAATATATCTCTTATGAGAAAGATGTACAATATCATCTTCTCTTGAAATATCCATACCAAGGATTTTCTTTGCAGCTCCTAAATCCTTCATGTCAAATTCCTTACTCAACAGTTTCTTCAAAACATATATTTCTGTAATGTTGTTAGCAACAATAAGCATATCATCAACATACAATAGTAAATAAATCATTGAGTTACCAGACATCTTTTTGTGATACACACAGCTATCAAATGCACTCTTTGAGAATTCATGTGTAGTCATGAATGCATCAAACCTCTTGTACCACTGTCTAGGGTATTGCTTCAAACCATACAAAGACTTCTTTAGTTGGCATATGTGATCTTCTTTTCCCTCAGTTAGGAAACCTTCAGGCTGATCCATATAGATTGTCTCTTCTAGATCACCGTGTAAGAAAGTAGTTTTGACATCAAGCTGTTGAAGCTCGAAGTCAAATTGTGCAACCAATGCTAGTAGCACGCGAATTGAGCTATGCTTCACAACTGGAGAGAATCTCATTGTAGTCAATTCCCTCCTTCTGGCTGAAACCTTTTGCAACCAATCTTGCCTTGAACCTAGCATCTTCCACTTCAAGAATTCCCTCTTTCTTTCTATAGATCCACTTGCATCCAACTGTCCTCTTCCTATTTTGTCTTTTCACTAAGACCCATGTTTGATTCTTGTGAAGAGACTCCATTTCTTCAGTCATGGCTAACCGCCATTGTGCATCATCCTTGCAAGAAGTTGCTTCAATATGCGAGGAGGGCTCCAGATCCTTAATCTCTTCTTGTACATCTACGAACGCATATGCAATCAAGTTTGCTTGATTTATAAGGCGTTCCGGTTGTCGTATCAGCCTCTTCTTCCTCCCATTCGCAATTGTGTATGGTTTATTGACAACAAGTTCTTCAAGGTCTACATCTTTTGACTCATCTTTAACCTGAGTCTCTTGATCCTTTTCCTTGGCAAGCTCCACCGGAGGATCCACTTGCTCGTTGTTCTTGTTTCCTGAAAACTCCACAAAAACTTTACGGGGATCAAGTATAGAGGATTCATCGAAGGTGACATATCTACTAACTATAAATTTGAGTAAAGATAAACACCAAAGTTTGTACCCTTTTACTCCATCCACATACTCTACGAATATGGCCTTGTTAGCCCTTGGTTAAAGCTTTCCTTCATTAACGTGATAATAAGCTGGACACCCAAATACTCGTAAGTATGAATAGTTAGAGGGTTCACCTGATCATACCTCATTAGGAGTCTTAAAGTCAATTGCCGATGCTGGAGATCGATTGAAAATATGAGCAGCAGTGTGAACTGCTTCAGCCCAAAATACTTTGGACATTTTGGCTTGTATAAGCATACAACAAGCCTTTTCAAGAAGAGTTCTATTCATTCTCTTGGTAACTCCATTCTGCTGTGGGGTATGCCTGATAGTCATATGTCTTAAGATCCCATGAACATTGCATAATTCATTAAACTCTTCATTGCAAAACTCCAAGCCATTGTCTGTGCGAAGATACTTGATTTTTCGCTCCATTTGATTTTCAACCAAAATCTTCCACTCTTTAAATGCTTCAAAAGCATCACTTTTTGCCTTCAAAAAATGCACCCAAACCTTTCGTGAGAAATCATCAATAAAAGTGAGAAGATACCTCTTTCCGCCCTTCGATGGAAGTTTAGAGGGACCCCATAAATCTGAATGGATGTAGTCTAGCACTCCTCTTGTCTTGTGTTTGCCAGTGCTGAAGCTGACCTTCTTCTGCTTCCCTAGAACGCAGTGCTCACAGAAGTCAAGTGTGCTGATCTTCTCACCTTCCAAAAGGTTACGATTGCTCAACATCTCCAGTCCATGTGCGCTCATGACCCAGTCTCATGTGCCATAGTCTTGCCTTGTCATCATTAGATAACTGCACTATAGATGCATTTGCAGAGCCAACAGCGGTGCTTCCGGCCAATGTGTAAAGGCCATTCTCCATCTTGCCTTTCATCATGACTAATGAACCTTTAGTCACCTTCATAGTTCCTGCTTCGCTCATGTACCTGTATCCTTGTTCATCCAGAGTACCCAAGGAGATCAAATTCTTCTTCAGATCAGGAACATGATGGACTTGTGTAATAGTCCTCACGACTCCATCATGGCAGCGAACTCGAACTGAGCCAATGCCAACTATTGCACAAGTTGTATTATTGCCCATTCCTACGGTGCCTCCACTTTTCTCATAGCTGCTAAACCAGTCTTTTCAAAACGTCATATGCAGAGTACAAGCATAGTCTAACACCCATTCTTTTTCCATAATTACTATTATTTCACGATGTTGTTAGTACATAATCATTATCAAAATCATGTACCTGTTCAACTGTAGATGTACTCGTCTTTTCCTTGGACTTTGACATTGGGCAATCTCGTTCAAAGTGCCCCTTCTTGCCACAACCCCAACACTCTGTATTCTTCTTGTTCACACGAGACTTTGATCTGTACTTTGATTTGCTCTTTCCTTGTTGGCTAGTCCTGCCTCTCACAAAGAGCCCACTTGCCTAGTCATCTCTATCTCCTTCGATGTGCCTCCGCACATCACTAGAGTTAATAGCCTGCTGCACTTGCTCAAGCTTGATAGGCTCCTCACTATACATCATTGAATTCTCAATATCACAATATTCTGAAGTCAATGAAAATAGCAAAGCACATGCAAGCATCTCCTCCTCCCTTTTAATTCCTGCAATCTGCAAGTCCATGACAATTTTATTGAACGCATCTAAATGATCTTGTAACGAAGTACCTGACCCCATCTTAAATGTGTGAAGACGCCGTTGTAACAACATCCTTGTTGTCACTGATCGGTCTTGGTATAGCCCTTCTAGCTTTTCCCATAACTGTTTGGTCATTTCTTCGGTACCTGTACTCACTTCACAAAGCACGTTAGGTGCAAGGGATAGTTGGATTGCACTCAATGCATCCCCTTCAATCTTCTCCATGTCGGGAGATGATATATCCTTAGGATACTTTCCGTCAATAGCATGTATTGAACCTTCCCTCCGCAGTAACGCCATCATCTGGATCTTCCAGATATTAAAGTTGTTGCGTCCACTGAATCTATCAATTTCAAACTTCATGGAACTCATCTTTGCTTGTTCTTCCTCCTTGGATCGTTAAAGAATCATGTCGCTCTGATACAAATTGTTAGCGGAAACGTAAAAGAAATAACACAAGATTTAACGTGGTTCAGATCAAAATAATCCTACGTCCACCAGACAATAATTGCCTTTCTATTATTTACAAAGGAACGGGAGATTTTTCAATTACACTTGAGAGAATTTCTCTCTTAACTCTCTACTCACTACAATGTATTGTATTGTTTTTGGGATGAATTCTACAAATGAAGGAGTGCATCTATTTATAGAGGTAAAGACCTCCTCTTGATGTCATTGTTGACATCAAACTACTTCCTCTTGATGTCATGGGTGACATCAAAGGAGGAAGCTTCCTCCTAGAGTTCATACCAACTCTTTCCACCAACTCTTCCAATTGGCATGCCATTGTTGACTAAACATAAACCAACATTTTCAGCATGCCATTGTTGACTAAACATAAACCAACATTTTCAGCATGCCATTGTTGACTAAACATAAACCAACATTTTCAATAGTAAAGTAGCAAAGTTCAGAGGAGCAGCAGGAAAGCAAGAAGTTCATCCATTGAAGTTTAAGTAGTTTCAATACTTCATCAATTTTAGTTGAAGTAAACGATTGATCTTTATCGTATCAAGTATGAATTGATCTTTTTTATTCAATCTAGATCCCCTTGCAATTGATCTCTGTGATATCGAGTATGCTAACGCGAATCTCAAACGGTCGTAATCAAATCTCTCAATCCTTTTCCTTTTCTTCTGTCATTAACTCTTGAAAGTCTTGCAAGGCTCTCAAACGATCTAACTGTCGGAAACTTTCGTAATTATTCCAACCGGTTAGTCTGATCTGGCTTTCCTGCCTCTCTCTTCTCTAGTCATCTAGTATCATACTCTTATTTAGATTATTATGTCATTCATTCAATGAAACTTCAATTTTCTTTTCTAAGGTGTGTTTCAAGGTACAGATCACTAACGATGGGTGGATGTTCAGTCTCAGTGGCAGAAAACCAATATTGTTTGGAACTTCACCTCTAGAGCTCCATCTCCCAGAATAAAAACCTTCTTTCTCTAAATGCATGGCTCTCTCGCATCTTATTCTACTACTTTGTAGAGGAAGTCAGTCATGAATCTCGGTATAACTTTGTTCCCTTAGCCTGGAAAACAGTCTAGGAAACTAGGCCTCCTTCTATCCCGATATTGAGCCAAGCCCGACACCCCTGATTGTGTTACGGATTCAGTTTCCCAAGAACAATCAAATAGTTCGTAACTCTAATTGCGTGACGTGATTGACTGTTAGGACGATGGGGACGATAGAGAGTCCTCTAGCCCGGTCCCGTCCTTGCGTCCTAGTATTCTAATTGTTCTTACCGAGCTAGAGAATCTAAAGTCTTTCATTCTGTGGTTAGGCCTCTTTCTCTGTTGCCTCTTTGTTTCATAAGGATTGAAGCTTTCCTGGCCCGGGCTCTCTTATGCATTTTAGCTATATGCTTTTATTCCTTCTCTAGTAGCTAGTATCTAAATTTAGTATCATATCATTTTCAATGAAAGAGAGTATGCTAAAATTGATTTTATTCTAGGGATAGAGCACTCTGTAAGAAGGTAGTCTGCACTCCACACTGAGCTAAGGTCCACACTATAGATTATCTATAGTAGCTATAATAAGAAAAGAGGGAAATTAGATCGATCAGTTCTTCTTGCTTTACTCTTGCTAGGCGGAAAGAGAAGAAAGACTATTGTGACATTCACTTCCTTACTGTTCTCTTAGTGGAATACGTACTAACACTTCTTGCTTCCATACGCTCGAAAGGCTTACTTGCTTTTAGCTTTATAAAGGATAGGATAGATCATAATGAACACTATTTTTTTTGAGTCGGAGAGTCTTTCCTCTTTTACTTCACATAGCTTTTAACTCATTTCCCTCATAGCGGAATAGTAGGTTTTATTACTTACAAACTAAAATACTTGCATTAGCTCTGTATGAGAGGAGAAGGAAGGCTGGAATGCCAACATGCATCTATTATTGAATTCACCCGACGCTTGACTCATTGTACTAGTTACTGCTATAGCTAGTGCTAGTGTTGTATTGGTATATTGCTAGTGAACTTACAGAGCAAGCTGTAAAGGTAAAAAAAATAGATCATTCAAGAGATAGTGGTTCGGTTTTTTCCTAAGCAAGGACGAACGGGTGACGATTGGCCGGGGAGAGTCGTTTCAAATGCTGATACCATTTTATGAATAAGCCAATAAAAAAAAGACAAGTAGAAGCCAGTGAAAGAGGAGTAAGCAGGGTACGACGAAGCCCTAGGCCTAAGGGGCAGTATGTAAACAAATATAGATCACATGGTTTTGTACTGATCTGCTTTCGAGCTATCAAGTGACGATTCGTCAACAGGCCCTTTTTTCTTTTATAAGGGAAGATATTGTAGATGAGTACAAATAGGCCGGTGAAAGACGAGTAGGCAAGCACGCGGGTTGTACCGGTCAGCTTTGAGCTGTCGAGTGACGATTGCTCCATCTCTTAAGAAAGGACGCGGGAGGCCTGTCTTATAACAAAGGGGGTACTCTCTTCTCTGATGTGCGCTATATTATTGTGTCCTATTCTTTAAGGAGTGATCCGGGATTAAGCCACGTGTTGATACCCGCCAAAAGAAAGTGGGCCTTTCGTACGGATTGGAGTACGAAGATAATTATTCAGCACACTAAAATCTAGTGGATGGGGTTCCATATTAATGAAAAGTCGGGGTTGAAACATGTTATGAAACTAAGACAACAATTCTTTCTAATAATAAGAAAGAGTTAAGCACCTCCAAGGCCGATAAATAGAAGCTTCTTTCAGTCTATAATTTCAAAGAGAGACGGAGAGAAACTTAGAAGTCGGCAAAAAAAAAGCTTTGAGTGCAGCCATGGATTTTTTTATAAGACTTCGAGAAATTTCACAAGAAATCTCTCAAGTCGAAGAGGAGAAGCTCCAATCGGAACAAAGGCTAGGTCTGTTCTAGGAGCATTTGCCTCATCTCGACCCTGAGGTCATAGCAAAGATGATACAAGAGATCCGGAACCACATTCGTGATTTGGAAGAGAGGAAGGAGGCCCTCCTCCAGGAACGAAGGGAACTAACTACGCGGGTCGCCCGCATAGCTTCGGATTCCCAGAGAGAGTAGAATAGAAGAGTTCGTCAACTTTTTTTAGTTTTAGAAGGTTTAAATAAGTGTCTGTAGACATAAAGTAATATATTTTAATTTAAGTTGTTCTTTGTCTTTTTTAGTGGATATCTACTCTGATGCCTACTGGAGATAGACTCCTATCTATGCTAACTATCTTTGTTTGGTTTTATTTATTATGTTTGCATGTATGGCAAAAACCCTAGTTGAAAATGTTTACTACTTATGCTAATATAATAATTAAGACTTTTTCGTGTAAATGTGCTGAAAATGTTATTCTTTCCTTTTTTTCTTTTTTATAGTGGAGATAGTTGCACGTAATGATAGACATCTTATTAAAGGACTCTACCTTTGATTCCTTATCCTTGCTAACTGGAAATGAACTTTCACGAGTTGAGTAAAAGCACCTAGCCTATCTTACTCCCCCATGCAAAATAGTAGTTCATCCAGGTGTCTTCTAGTTTCGACCAACCAAGAGGATTCCTTATATAAAGTAAGAAAGTTTTAGGAGTGATCCTGTACACTCCAACCATTCTGGTCTATGGCCATCGAGAGCTTTTTCCTATGTTGACTTTCTGTGTCTTGCTTATCGGCTCGGAATTTTCTCCAAAAAAGGGCTGACTCTAAGGATGCATATATCTAAGTAAGAAAACCAACAGGAGGAAAGATCACAGTTGGTCTAGGAGCCGAAAGAGCTCAACTGAATTAGTTGTAGAGGGCGACTGAAAAGGAAGCTCGACCCACAGGGAGAGCGGTGAGTAGAGAGAGATTGTGAATGAAAAGAATAAGGGAAAAGTCATCTCATGACTGGAACTGGCTCAAGGCAAGGGAAAATAGCTCTTACTTCCCGAAGGGAGGTTGAAAATCTATTACAGAATAAGATGCTCTTCTTTCATAAGCAAATGTACTTAGTGCTTTCGTATGTAGAGAATGCTTTTAGCTCTTTTCACGACTCTGCTCCTATCTTATCCGCTGCTCTAGCTAAGTGTCCACCCTTTCCAAGTGTGATTTATATGTTATGTATGGTCTTGCCTAAGGGCATATTGGTTAAAGTAGATTCTTCTTTTGATAAATCAAAACCTATTCCCAAACTGTACAAGCTTCTTCTAAAGCATACGGCTTTCTGGATGTAGATGATGATATCTATACAGATGGATCTTATATATATCGTAGAATAAAGTACCAAATGGGTAAATATATATATATATATATATATATATATATATATATATATATACACACACACACACATATGAATCCAAATATGCCGAATCACTCATGTTATGATCTTCTACATCCTGGGTCTTCAAGTTCCGTCATCTGGCTTATGTTCTTTATGTAGCATCAAACCGAATGACTCTATGAAATTACGTCGATACTTCCACATATTATGGGTAACGTAGGAGACATCTCTATTTTTCCCCCGGGAATCTTTAGACCCAGTGCTTAGCTTTTAATTCGCCTCTGACCATCAAATAAAATGTGAATAACCCGTCCTTCTCTCTTTGAAAGAAGGGGCGCTTCCGGTTCTGTCGGTGCTTGAAA
>MU680850.1:80237-91728 GCA_026770625.1 Nicotiana glauca | reverse complement strand
TGCTATATGGAGTTGGAAACTGGGAGTTCTCATGTCCAGGCTATGTAGTGGTTGTGGATAGTGTGTATTGGTACCATTAGCGGCTATTGGGGTTTGGAAGTCCGAGTGGATCTTTCTTTGCTGGGTATATTAGATTCTGGATATGATATTGGGGTGTAGACTGGTTGTCTCAGTGTTGGGTTATTCTAGACTATTATGCTATGGGTTATGTCGGAATATGCCACAGGTTACGGGGCGAGGTGCATCGGACTATGTTCTAGAAGAATGGTTGTGTTCCAAAGACCAGCGGACGGCTGGGAAGGATTGCTTTCCTTAATTGGTCCTTTGTGACAGATGTCAGTATAGAGGTTTCTACCATTGATTCAGTTCCGGTATTGAGGGACTTTTTCGGATGTGTTCCTTGTGGCCGGGCATGTCACCGGGCGAGATTATGGATTTTGGTATTGATTTGGTGTTGGGCACCGTATCGTACGGCTCCGACATGAGTTACAGTAGTGGAAGGAGCAGCTTCAGGCTTCTTGGTAATGAGTTTGTTGGTAAGCTGATTGGATACGTGTTTAGCTTGAGTTGGCTTGGTTGGCCCCGAATTGTATTGATGAAGGATAGGTTGATTCGATCGTTATTGAACCTGCTAGTGATCTGGGGAGATTTATGAGTTGCTTTTTTTATGCTATGAGGCGTTATGATTTTCGGACTGTGGGTCCATATAATGCGGTGCTATCAAGATTTATAGTGGAAGTTGAGTTTTGTAGCTTACAACGCTATAAGTAGATATCATTATGCACTTAGTATGCTTACAACTGATACTCGGTATTTTGTTATAATGAGCAAATTTTGCTCGATGTGCATCTTCCTATGTGAGATATTTGTATGGATCGGGTGGCACGCCGCCACGGGTATGTTATCTGGAGCAGGTTGCACGCCGCAACAGTGTGATGTTGAGAATAGTTTTCCATATGTTACTTTGTATGCCTTGCTTCCTGGTTTCTGAGGAAAGTCCGTATTGGGTGTTGCTCGGCGAATGGCGCATCGGTTGTGTCCTTTCAGGATTGAATGGTGTATATTACTTTCTTCACCGTGGGTGTGATGGATTGCTTGGTTTAAGACATCAATCTGTGTGTGGCTGTCTATTTTGAGCATGATGACTTGAGGTGCTTCATGTGTAACAGTATTTGGATAGGATCGCGCGTTGTGGCGAGGCCACGTGAAGTTATGACCTTTCGAGGAGGATTCAGGTACTCTATTTCTATGATGTGAGATGGGGTCTCAGCTTTGTGTTGTAATGGTACTGTTGAGCTTGGGGTACAACTCTTTCGTTTGAGTCATTTGTCATGATTTGAGTATGTCCAGACCGTTCCTTAATGGTGCGTGCATTATTCAAGTTGTGGCTTAGGCCTGTATCACCAGGGTGGTGTGTTGAATTCGAGGTGATCGTTGGAGTCATTAATGAATGCGAATAGATGTGATTCAGCTGGTTAGAGGGTTTATATCGAGGTTTGGCCCGGAAATCTATTGTGGTATTAGTCAACAAGGAAGTGGCTTCATGTATGGGTGACCTGAGGAATGGTCACGGTTTATCGCGTGTTTTATTTATCGTTGGCAGTATATGAAAGAGATGGAATAAGACTTTAGCTAAAGAAGAGGTTTTCTATCGGTATTTGGTTGTTGTGGGTAACTACTGTGAATAGAAGTTATCGTTTCGAGTGCTTGGATTATGTGGTATATCATGTGATTTCGCGGAGGTTGCAGATATGGTTTATTACAGCTGGTTCAAGTTTATTCTGAATATTGACGTGAGGTTCTGATTTTGTGTATGATTTCGGAAGGTGCAATGTGGTCCTACGGTTTATGGTCTAGATGGACTGTGAAACTTCAGTTGTGTTGTATTATCGGACCTATGTGAGATAGGATGACGTGGGATCACCCCGGATATATGCTTGATAAGGTCATTCAGCTATTGGTTGGCTTCTAGTACAGCTCTGGGTAGGCTCGAGGACGAGCGATTGTTTAAGTTGGGAAGGATGTGACGACCCGACCCGTCGTCTCATGTGTTGTTGCTCTGTTTTTCCAGTTTATTGCTTCTTCATATTTCATTATCGGTATGTGGTGTGTGAGAGTTGATTTGGAATGGTTTTTGATAAGAAATGAGACACTTAGTCTCTTTAAGGAAGGCTTAAGTTGGAAAAGTCAATCGGACGTTGACTTATGAGTTATAGGGCTCGGATGTGAATTTACGGTGATTTGGTTAGCTTCGGGGAATGATTTCTGAATTAGGAGCATGATCGGAATTGAATTTGGAGGTTCGTTGTATAATTAGGCATGAATTGGCGAAGTTAGTATTTTGGCGAATTCCGGTTGATAGGTGAGATTTTGATCCGAGGGTCGGAATGGAATTTCGAGAGTTGCAGTAGCTTCGTTAGGTGATTTTGGTTGTGTGTGCAAATTTTCAAGTCAATCGGAAGTCGTTTCATCGAGGTTTTGATCGAATGCGTGTTTCGGAAGTTTTTAAAGAACTTAGGCTTGAATCTGATGAGAATTGATGATTTTAGTGTTGTTTGATGTGTTTTGATGATTGGAACAAGTTTGGATAATGTATTAAGACGTATCCGTGTTTTTGGTTGAGGTCCCGGGGGCCTCGAGGTGGTTTCGGATGGCCAACGGGGTGAATTTTGGACTTGTGTGATTGCTGATGGTTCTGATACCTGGTATTTCCGTATCTGCGGAAAAGGGACCGCAGATGCGGTAGGGAGGTCGCAGGTGCGGTTTGAGGCCTCGAGGCAGTTTCCGCAGAAGCGGACGTTGGTCCGCAAATGCGATCACCGCAGAAGCGGAATTGGACCGCAGAAGCGGTCCTGGGCGAGTTAGTGAAAACCGCAGAAGCGGATAGAAAACCGCAGAAGCGGTAGTCGCAGAAGCGGGTTGGACACCGCAGATGCGAAAAGGACTGTTCACATAAGGGTTTTAAAATGACATTTCATCCGCGACTTGGGGTTATTTTTCCTCCATTGTTGAGCATCTTGGTAGCTTTTTGGGAGCCATTGAAGAGGGTTTCGACTGGAGTTTACTGGAGGTAAGTTCTACGAACTAAAAACATGGTTATATTGTGAAATTGGCCTGGAAATTCATGGAAATTGAGCCTAAAACTTATCAATTAGGGCTTGAATTTTGATATTTGAAATTGGGATTTGATAGGTCATTTGAGCTCGGATTTGGGAGTTCTTGGTATGTATGGACTCGTGGCGAGACGAGAAATCCGGTAATGTGAGTTTTGTAATTTTTCAAGAAGTGGTCCCGGGGCTCGAGTTTTGCTAGTTTCGAGATTTTCGCTATATTTTAATTGTTTTCGATTGGGTATTGTTCCCTTGGCATAGTGTAATGTATTCGCTCTGATTTTGGTTAGATTCAACGTGCGAGGAGGCCGAATTGAGGGGCAAAGGCGTCGCGAGCTTGAGATTTCGCCGGTTCGAGGTGAGTAATACTTGTAAATGATATCCTGAGGGTTTGAAACCCCGAATTTGCACATCATAGTGTTGTATCGAGGTGACTTGCACACCGAATAGCGAGCGTGGGATAGAGCACCGTTGGGGACTGTGACTTGGTCCATCCCGATTGATGAAATTACTACGTATTTGGCTGAAACTACTTGTTATCATCATAATTTGGACTGATTGCCATGTTTGGGCTTCGTGCCAACTATTTGAATCCTTCAGGGATTGATACCGCTGCTTTCGCATTACTTGTGCATACTATTTGATCTCGGTCTAGGGTTTTAATGTTGTTTTACAAATTTGGCCATTCATCATGATCTGAAAAACTTAAATGATATTTTACTGATGTTTTGAACTGAGAACTGTTATTTGAATATTGCCCTAGTGGCTTATGTGCATTTCTGGATTGATCATGGATCGGGCTGTGCACCGTAGCAGTGTTATATGTGCATTCCTGGACTGAGGATGGATCGGGATGCGCGCCGTAGCGGTGTGATATTGATATTGCGGTTGGGCTGTAGGAGCCCCTCCGGAGTCTGAACCCCCATAGTGAGCGCGGGTACCCAAATGGATCGGGCTGCGCGCTGCAGCGGTCATGTGCATTGCATTGCATTTACGCATTGGTTCCTATTTGTACTACGTGGCATGACATTCAACACTCTCATATCATTGGCATCCATGCTATTTCTTGCACTGTTAGCAGATACCCTGGTGTTATTTGTAAATGGAGTGTTGTGCCCGAGGGGCTGACTTATATGCGGACTTGCACTATCTGATTATGCATTCATTTGCTTGATTGTTGGAAAAAGGATATTTTCAAAAGAGGTTTTTAACTGGGCCAGATATTTTCTAAAGGATTTTCACGGATTTACTGTTTTCACAAAGGGTTGTGCTGTCCCATATTGCATGATGGAGTGCTCTTACGTGATTTATTTCCGCTCAGTTATTATTTACTCTTATTACTCACTGAGTTGGAGTACTCACTTTACTCCTTACACCTCGCGTGCAGTTGTAGGTATTATTCACCCGGTAGCGGCTTATTAGCGGATTGAATGTATTGCTTTTGTAGCTGAGCAAGGTGACTGCTAGCGTTCGCGGCACCGAACTTCATCTTTCGAACTCTAGATTTTATTTTGTTTATATTATTGGCCCTGTAGTGGTGTTCAGTCTTCTTTAGATGCTCGTGACTTGTGACGCCCCGGTCGTTTTGTGTTTGGTTGTAAATACTGGTTATTATTGTCGTTAAGCTGTATTTTATCTATTCATTTATGTTTAATAATTGTTAAAGAGACGATTTGGGTGAGTTGGTTGGACTTGTCTTCACGAGAGCTGCCATCACAACCGGGTTTGGAAATTGGGTCGTGACAGTCGACTTCAACGATGATCATGTGAATGACATGTTGGAGTTCTTCAGGTTCGTTATTTCTTCCTACATCTCTTTCCCTGAAGTGATTCTTAGCTCGATCACTTAGGAATTCTCGAAGGTGGCCCTTATTAAATAGCATAGCCACTTCCTTCCTTAGCTGTCAGCAATTGTTACACCCTGCAGTATTACGATGATGTTACTTCCTGCAGTATTATATTACGATAATGTTGCGCCTTGCAGTATTATATTACGATGATGTTACACTTTGCAGTATTAAGTTACAATAATGTTGCACCTTGCATTATTACATTACAATGATGTTACGCTTCATAGTATTAAGTTACGACAATGTTGCACCCTGCAGTATTACATTGTGGTGATGTTACGCTTCAGAGTAATAAGTTACGATGATGGTGCACCCTTTACTATATTGTGTATTCTTAGAGGCTTGTAGACAGATTTCATGTATAAAGATACTTGTACGGACTTGTCAGCCTATGTTTTGAGTAGATAAAGGATCATGCCGGCCTTATAGGCCCGCACGTCATATGTATAAGTTTGGACTACATGTTGGATCATCCAATGTCGAGTATTTCTTCATGTTTTATACTACTTATCTCACGATAGCCTCTCTGGCTCATTTACCTATTATAGTATGATACGAAAAGATACGTTATGTCGGTACTCGGTTGAGTAAGGTACAAGGTGCCCGTCACGTCCCATCGGTTTGGGTCGTAACAAAAGTGGTATCAGAGCAGTTATGTCCTAGATAATCTACAAGCCGTGTCTAGTAGAGTCTTGTTTATGGGTGTGTCGTGCACCACACTTATAAGTAGTAGGCTACAGGGCATTTAGAATTGTCACTCTTTCTTCTTACTCTAGATCGTGTGGTAGAGCTCACTTATACGAATTCAAATTTCGAAATTCTATTTCATTTGTAATAAGATGATACATATATCCGGAAAAAATGTTGGAAAGAGAGATAGTTGAGGAAGAGCTGAGTCAGAGGAATTGGATGTTTGTATGATGCCTATGATAAGTAAATGTGAGGTCTTTAGCAGATATTGGGTGTACTGAAAGGTGTAAGCTTACTAATAAGAAGTCTTAAGGCAAGAATGCCTATGCATCTTTATGGTGAAAGACAATGAGAGATTAAGAAGATAAATACAAGTTTCAACAAGCAAAAGAAGCAAGATGAATAAAGGCACGAGGTGCCCAATTAGTAAAGGTTAACAGTGTTTATAATTTAGGTAGAGGAATATAAGATTTTTGAGTTATATTTCACAGTAACAGAGGTATGTACAATTGGTCACAGCCTTTTCAGTTATGCCCTGCGGAGGCTAACATGCATAGTTAAGAGAAGGACGGGATATCAAGATCTGACTGGGTTAGGGTAACCCAAGTTAGTAAATAGATTGCTTGTGTTTGTTGATATTGCTGAAGGATATTGCAAATATGCTAATAGATTTTCTTGTGAGACACCCAAATGGTGTACTCTAGAATACTATAATTAGATATGAATACTAGCATGATAAAAAAAAAAATCAGATGATAGGCCCTGAAAGCCTGGAAGGGATAAATATTACCTTATTGTTACTCTCGTCCCTAGTAGAGCGGGGACATTGAGAAACCCAAAGAGCTGATGAATAAAGTAAGGAGAGCTAAAAGTGAAAGAATGTCGTGTTGAAGTTTTCACATGTAAAGGGATATGCATAAATATTAGCAGAATAATAAGAAGAGAGATAAGGAAGTATTATGAATAAGGTATGATATATGGATGACAACGGTGGAATATTACAGAACCTATAGTCAAATGAAGAAAGAGATGAAAGGTGATGGGCCTTAAGGAAACAAAAGAGTATATGCCATATAGTTAAATCCTCATTTCGAGAAATAAGCTCGCGACTCTAACGTGATTAAGAGAATGAAAAGTTAGGCCCTAGAGTAATAGAAATCAGTATGGACTGGTGAATAATTTAAACTAAACATGAATAAGGAACTGAATGATTTGATAATAGTCAGCATCATGAGAATTTCAATTTGCATTCCGGCAATTATAGAATGAACAATAGAAGAAGATCCATGATGAATTCGGAGAATGGTCATTCAGGGAGACGCTTCCCTAAAGCAAGCAATGTGAGCAAAGTTAAGCTTAAGAGAATGTATGTGCCAGTTACACTAAGTGTCACCATCACGAGCGAGGGATTTTGCTATCCTTGGTGCAAAAGGATTACCGCAAGGCGAGTAAGGGTCATCCATGATGTGAAAGGATGCCAAAAATGAGGAGGTAGAGCATCTATAAGCAGATTGTCGTAGCTCCAACTCTTAGTACTATCCTAAAGGGGGAATATGGAATGACGTGACATTATGTCAGGATTAAGCGGTTTTAGTGATTATGGAATAATAAAGGAAGAATGTGATAAAAAATGAGAAAGGGATGAGGTTTCCCTTATCCAAATGCTACAGATATGCTATGATTCAAGAATCTTATGTATGTACGATGTCAAAAAAAAAGGAAGTAAGGGTTCCTGCATGGGATGTTATTGATAGATAAGGAGCCAGTACGTAAGGTAAGTTAAGACAAGGAAATAACCCAAGGAAGATTACGCAGAATATGGATATGAGAATGGGCTAACGAGTAATTAGTAGTTGAGTCAGGAAGAGCCTAGTCATGAGTAGACAAGAAGTTAAGGACAAATCAACAGATCATACAAGATAAATGTAGTAAACCCCAACATGGAGAATTTAGTAATATCATTATAGTATTTGAGATATATTCAGATAGGAGTCGGGGTACTTGAAGGTACCGTATGAGTGTTATATGGATAAAAGAAAGTGCCACTAGAAAGGCAATCAAATTGTCTGTTCAGAAGCAACCCTACAAGCATAAGGGCACGGAGGTAAGCAACTGTGGATGATTATAGGCAAGGAAGGACATTAAAATATCTGTAATAAGCTAATAGCTTTACGATGGTCAAAGGTTCTCTCTAAGTACTAAAAAAAGACTAGCTGAGGAAATAAGGAAGAAGGCTTCAACTTAATCACAATGACATAAAACAGTCTCACAACAACATTATATCACTCCAAAGGAAAGTGGCACCTACCGTGACTAATAAACGGGAAGTAAAATTAAAAGTAATATTCGAGATCATATGAGTTGCACGAAAACTCTAGCATGTGTGGGCACTAAGATAAGCTAAGTATGGACTCAACAAGGGGGCAAAAGACCAGGAAAAGTAATAGCTTACGTTGAAAGAAAGCTAAAATGGAACGAAAGGAATTATTCGATCAATGATCCAGAGTTTGTGCATATGGATACACCCAAGATTTTAGAGCATTATCCATTCAACATATATGTTGACAATCATACAGCCGTAAAAGATTCTGGTATAAGTTAAATGAAAGAATTGAGCCCAGATCATAGAGAAAGGAATGAATTGTTAGAAGATTGTATCATGGATATTCCATAGCATCCATGGATGGATAAAGTAATAACTACTACCATGGGCCGCAAATTGGAAGATAACTTAAGCCAGTATAAAGGCCGATCAGAAGAACAAGGAAACTAAAGAGTTATATCAATAAAGTAAATTAGGAATCTGATTATTGGACCCAAAAGTTATAGGAATCATGATTGAGAATATAGTAGAATCACTCTTAATATTAGAGGTGTAAGAGAGATAGCACAACAACTATGTTCTATAACGGCTCTACGATAAAGCCAGTTAGAAGGGTATCAGTCTCATAAGAAGTCAGTATGAAACTCCTACGGGATTGTGTATGCACCAGAGGTGCAAGTATAATAATAGAGCTTGAAGTTATGGATGTGATTACACCTAGGTGGAAGGGAGGTCATGAGAGAGATAGAAGATATAATGCGAGATTTTAAGGTAAGTAAGGTAAAGGTGAATAGTATACGAGATACTCAAAGGCAGACGATCGTGAATAGTCTATACTTTGGATAAAAGGGCCAGAGCACGAGGATTCATTATCTAGGAATAATAGTAGCATCGTTAGTAGCATACCTTCCAGCCTATGGTGTAGGTATCGAAAAGCTTGACTGAGAGAGTAAAGAAGAGTTAGAGACGATGTGATGGCTCGCTTGATATTCCAAATGACATAAGGAAATCTATGGTGCAAGCAAGTTGAAGGAAAGTTGTGATAGTATAAATGTATATATATAGGTCGCAAGCTAAAGTATGGTAAAGCGACAAAGTTTTCAGAAAACATGAGTAAGGGTGAGGAAAGGCAAGTGAAAGGGTGACGACAATGGATAAGTCCTCGGGATTAAGTCCATGAAAACAAGAGAGATAATGGTTTCTCTAAGTTATTGAAAGTTCAGTATAGCCTAAATGAACTCAAAGGAGTCTAAGATTAATAGCATTTAGAAAGAATGAAATACTAACTGGTAATAAAATGAGGGTGTAATGGTGATAGATAAAGGATGACGTTTGGGCCTTCGTTTGAATAATGATTTAAAAATAAGGAAGAAGAGAAGGAGAAAAGATTTCGCTGGCGGCACGAAATTAGGATACCCCCGTAAGGTAAATCACATTGGGATGCTACAGAATACGATTATGGAAGTATAGTGTCGTATCGCCCCCAGGTGGATCAAGAAAATTACTTCAAATGTTCCACGATAAGACGTAAGCCCTAGTGGCAAGGTATAACATAAGAAGTTTCAAGTTATCAGTGGTATATTGTAGATCAATATTGAGGTAAATCCACAGTGGATGGATAAAATATACCAAGTATCAGATGAGATTGGGAAATTATTCTTAAGATGAATATTGAAGAAGAAGCATTAAAGGACTTGGATTTGTAGATGTAGGATAAGCAACGAGAGTAACCTGGAGCTTGGTAGCGGATCTCAGTAACGATAAATCGAAGTAGGAGAGATGGTATACTAACCTACTTAGATGCAGTAAGTCATACGAATAGACAACCGAGTCCATCAAATAAGATATAACAATATTTGTAAGTTTGACAAAGTACAAAGCAAAGAACTTCAGTATACTTATAGATGCCTAGAGGGACATCTTATCAAGCTCTGTATATATTTACAAAGTGAGACCTAGAGATTGGCTAAATGCTGGAGGAAAAAGGAGAGAAGAGTCGCATAGGTGCAATTACAAGGTCAAAATCATACATGATGCATGATAGGAGGTAGAAGCAGTTGCGAGATTAGAAAGATTTCGACCACAAGTCATGATATGAGCAAAAAGACTAAAGGGTGAGAATACCCTAGACTTTGGATTTATTCACAAAGAAACAACTTAAATGGCAAAGACAGATTTAAGGTATTCACAAGAGCTATGTGTTATGAAAATGATAAGAGCATCAGTCAACATTCGAGGACGAATGTTCCAAAGAGGGGAATGATGTTACGTACTGCAGTATTATATTACGATAATGTTACGCTTTGCAGTATTAAGTTATGATAATATTGTACCTTGAAGTATTGCATTACGATGATGTCACGCTTTGCATTATTAAGTTACGACAATGTTGCACCTTGCAGTATTACATTACGGTGATGTTACGCTTCACAGTAATAAGTTATGACGATGTTGCACCCTGTAGTATTGTATGTTGAATTGTCGTAAGGTAATTGACATCAGTCCAAGGAAAAGATTATTTGGGGATTATAAGGATTATAAGTGATGAGTAAATTCGTGAAGGTGAGAGGGGAAGCAAGTCGAAGAAAATGAATTTCGTTGAAATTTGGCATTTTGGGATAAAATACCCAGTATTTATAGACTAGTACCATACGATGTGCCACATGACCATAATAGTAAGGTGTATAAGGTATGTGAAAAATATATAATATTTTAAGTAAGTGGGAATAATTTTTAATTTTACAGGTAATTGATTAATTACCGGTAAGGGGACATTACCTAATTACTTAATAAATGGATAATGGTTAATATTTCCCACCCCACGTGGAAGCCACCATCTCTATTTACATATGACTCATACAATTGAGAGAAAGGTGAAAAACATAAAGGAACTCAAGATTTAAGTACATAGTCATAAAGAATCCTAAACTTAAGTCTTCAAGGTTAAAATGTCCTCAATGTTGAAGAATTCAAGACAGAAGCCTTCATGATCCAAGTCTTGAAATTATTAGAGGACCAAGGACGTTCTTATCCAGAGAGAAAGAAACAGATACCATTTTCTTAGTTTAAAATACGTCAGGAACAGAAGCTAAAATTCAATTCATGAAGGCCTCCAACGAGAATTTGTTAAGATCATAGCAATGTAAAATTTTGCGATTCTAAAGGAGTACGATGCAATTTTCTTCAAGAATATTAGATGGAGTTTTCCTTATTTTGGGTATGTTAAGACTATCCCTTCTTTCTTTTGGCATGATCTATATGACACAAACAAAACATGCAAATGCACAATTTCCATAAATTACTCTATTCATAGAAGTATAAGAGATATCTATGGTCTTGAATTTTCTTGTGTCATAATATTTTATCATATGTTCATGGGTCTCAGAAAAATACGAAAGTTGAAAAGAATTTACTTTATGATATTACTCAAAGGCAAAATGGTCTTATGACATCGCGAAAGATTTTATTAACGTACTTTTCATGCATTGCATTCATGTACATTGACCCGTGATCAGATA
>MU680850.1:37909-79341 GCA_026770625.1 Nicotiana glauca | reverse complement strand
TATATATATATATATATATATATATATATATATATATATATATATATATATATATATATATATATATATGGGATATGGAAAATGTTATGGCGTTATATACGCACCACCACCTGATCAGCTGGTATACGTTGATGATTTTTCCCACAGTGGTCGAGATGATATTATGGGATGCCCTTAGAGGCTTGATGATGTTATTAATACATGTACCTCTGCACGACATGACATTTATACATATATGCATTACATTTTAAATATTCACGGATTTTAAAAAGCTATTGAGATTTACATGTCGAGTCTTTTACTCCATGTTTCTCTCGTGTGTATTGTCTACTGATTTTCATTCCTTACATACTCGGTACATTATTTGTACCGACGTCTCTTTTTTCCGGGGACGTTGTGTTTCATGCTCGCCGGTCCCGATAGACAGATTGAGAGTCCTCCAAGTAGGCGATTAGCTCAGTGGAAGATGTTGGTGCACTCTATTTGCTTCGGAGCTGCTTGTTTGGTCCGTATAATTTAGATGTGTATCGTTTGGTATGGCGGGGTTCTGTCCCGACCTTTATAATATTATGTATTCTTAGAAGATTGTAGACAGATGTCATGTATCTTGTATGGCCTTGTCGGCCTATATTTTGAGTATATAAAGGATCATGTCGGCCTTATAGCCCGTACGTCATACGTATAAGTTTGGATTACATGTTGGATTGTCCAATGTCGAGTATTTCTCCATGTTTTATAATACTTATCTCACGATAGCCTCTCTGGCTCATTTACCTATTATAGTATGATATGAAAGGATACGTCATGTTGGTACTCGGTTGAATAAGGTACCGGGTACCCGTCGCGGCCCATTGATTTGGGTCGTGACAACGATTCTCCATTCTATGGCCATGAGTGCCATGGTAATTGCACATCAAGTTCAGGTTCCTTTGGGAGGGATCGATCTGTATTGGCCTGTGCCACTTAGTATCTTTGAATTCCCCAATATCTGAGACGATCCCTGATGCATCTATGCTTAAATTGTATTCTGATAATCAGGGTGCTTTGATGGGGTAGATGTGCTTATCGAACTCGTTCTTGCTCATGAGTCCCCGAGAACCTTGACATTGGTCACTTCTTTGATTGCTCCGAGAGGTATTGTGGCTCGGGCTGTTGTTTCTTCGACATATGATGGATACCGTTCTTTACTGAATCATAATCCCCGATCTGTGTCCCTCGGGGGTTTGGCTGCAAACCAGTTAGGGTGAACTAAGCCCGAGGGGCCTTCCAACTAGTTGTCCTCGGCCCTAATTTTTGACTGATAACAATTGTGCACATCCGACCATGTCACGGCAGGATATTCAATCAAGTTCCGCTTCAACTATCGAGATACAATCGAACTTCTTTCATTCAAACCTTGCATAAAGGCCTGAACTACCTAGTCGTCGAAGGCCGGTGGTAAGTCCATTCTTTCCATCTGGAATCGGGACACGAACTCCCTTAACATCTCGTCGTCCCTTTGTTTTATTTTGAAGACGTCTGATTTTCTTGTGGCCGCCTTTATGGCCCTAGCATGTGCTTTCACGAAGGCATTTGCCAACATAGCAAATGAATCAACGGATTTTGAGCTAAGTTGTGATACCAGATCATAGCTCCTTTTGGCAGTGTTTCTCCAAATCTTTTCAATAATACGGACTTGATTTCGTCATCATTCATGTCATTTCCCTTGATTCCACAAGTGTATGAAGTAATATGTTCGCTAGGTCTGTTTTTCCATTGTACTTTGGTATATCGGGCATGCGAAACTTCTTTGGAATGGGCATCAGAGCCGCACTTGGGGGAAAGTTTTTTGTATGAATTTTTTGGCATCTAGACCCTTCAAAACTGGAGGTGCTCCCAGTATCTAGTCTACCGGGAGTTGTAAGTTTCTACCTTTTTATCGTTGTCTTCTATAACTCAATCCTTTTAATCAGTTCCTCAAGCATTTTCATAATTGTGGGGTCAGCACCCGAGCCTCTCTCATCGGGCCTTTCTAGCATTGATTCATTTTGTGTGTTCACCAGTTTGGCGGTGTTTGGAGTTCTGTTCTGACTTTGAAGTTGAGCGATGGCAACTTGTTGAGCTTGTATCATTTCGAATATCACTTGGAGGCTAACTCTTCCTTCTTCCAATCCTCGTGATTCTTGGCCTCTGGCTCGTGCTTCCCTGTGTGTGTTCCTTGCAGGGTCTGTGCCTGCGTCCGTATTTAGGGCATTGTGGAAGCTGATATCAACTGGCTCCAAGTGTGGCATCCCCTCATGTTTTATGAGTCATAAAACGAGCCCTATGCCGCTATTTTCTTCAAGTCCCTCACTGTCATGAGCAGGTGCGTTTTGTGTGCTAGACATATTTTGTCCTAAAATCAAAAAATCTTTGACAAGAAAAAGTGTGAAGAATAACGTGTGATATCAGGAAACTAGCACTAAAATAATTACTATTATCTTTATCCCCAAGGTGGGCGCCAAATTATTTACCTCGAAAAATGTCAGTAACAATTAAAGATAATTTGTGGTTTTAAAGATACATGATGTATTCTAATACTAGTAATTACACAAGCAATATTAAGGTTAAGTAAGAAGAAAAGACGAACCAAATCAATGTTGTTGGAGAAGTAGGGGCCTCGAGTTGGGTTATCCAGTGACCTCGAGGTTAGCTAAGACCAATAAAGTAAGAATAATAAAGTAAAGGCAATAAAGTTGAAGAATAATTGTTGAGCACGTTAAACAAGAGAAGAATAAAATGTTCTAGTGTAGTGAATAATGTGATGCCTTATAAAATAATTGGGGGTCCCCTTTATATAGGAGGAAAAAACCCCAATATAGTACATTCCTCACAAAGGTAAAGAACTCTGTTGGTACATGTGTTTATACGGCTAAAATTGGAGAGTCCGATTTTAGGGTTATCATGGCATTCCGTAGCTCGTTGCCAGAAGGATCAAGGCACAGTTCGAGGTTTGATGAACCAGAAGGCTCGAGGCACAACTCAACCTTGGGGTGGTACAAATATGTGGCTACGATGGACGAGATGGAGATTCCCAAGGCAAGTGGTTAAGCTGACCAAGTCTATAAGAATAGTACACACCCGTACCATGACATTAAATGGATGTACTAGCCACTTATCTTTGTAATAAATGTATATCTTTGTAATAAATGCATATGTGCTATGTTGGGGTCCCCCTCATATATAAAGGGAATCTTTGTCATTTTTTTGCATACAGAATATTGAATGCAAAACAAGAACATTCTCTGCTCCCCAACTTAAACATATTCTCCCTTGATTTCTTTGCTTATATTTACTATCTCGCTTACATTTATTGTGCTTCATTGGTTATTCTTCATTTATTGCTCATTATTGGTCATAAAGAGCCATCATCAAAGTTCTTAGAATTGTTAGTCCTTCATCGACTGTCCACAGCCTATCGTTTAGCTCAGCCCCGAGGCCCTGTATAGCCTGGCTCGAGGCCCCAATCCTCAACCACTCGGTCTGCTCGACCTACTGCCTTCAAGCTCTTATCTTGTTTTCTGGTCTCACATTTAGCATCTATTGCCTAACAACTAGCATAAAAATAAATCACGTATTTTTAGAACCACAAATTAAATCTAATTGTAGTTACCATTTTCAAGGTAAACAGTTTGGCGCCCACAATGGGGCTAAAAATAATAGTGGTAGTTTTTTTGCTGGTTTACTACATAACGCAAGTTATCCTTCACACTTTTCTTGTTCGAGAATCTTTGATTTCAGGTCAAAATGTCTAACTCGGTGAACACACATGAAAACAACGGTCTTGAGGACCATGGAGAGAATAGTGTAGCTGTTACAGGTATTGGTGTACCACTATGAAACCCTGAGGATGCACCAGAACCAATTCTCGTGGACGTGATCTCGTGCAACGCCCAACATGTCGGTATAAGCTCCCATATTAACAGGAGAATACACTAAGAAAACCAACAAGAAGCTTAAAAACCCCCAGCTCGCAAGGAATAGGAGTTTAGCCTTCAAGTTGTTTTTGAAATGTTGCAGACACAACAATTGGCGATTGCTCAACTATAAAGCCACCAAAATACTCCAAGCACGGCAGCACCGAAAACGGCCCCTCGAGCCAAATAGGTGCCGAAAATACCGAGCGATACGGGTCAGCAACCGACCCCGATATCATAAAGAGGCTCGAGGAACTCATAAAAAGGATCGAATCGTGCGAGAAGAAGATAGAATCCAATGATAAAAAATGGAAACCTACAATTCAAGGGTCGATCAAATTCTGAGCGCACCCCCCGATTCTGAAGGGTGTTGATTCAAAAAAGTTCGTACAAAAGCCATTTCCATCGAGTGCAGCTCCGAAGCCCATCCCGAAGAAATTTAGAATGCCCGATCTCCCGAAGCACAATGGAACCTCAGATTCCAACGAGCATGTCACAACTTACACTTGTGCTGTAAAGGGAAATGAATTGAAGGATGACAAAATTGAATCCGTTCTATTGAAGAAATTTGGGGAAACACTCTCAAAAGGAGTCATGATGTGGTATCACAACCTATCCCCAAATTCAATAGACTTATTCGCCGTGCTGGAAAATTCTTTTATAAAGGCATATGCCGATGCCATCATGGTTGCTACAAGGAAGTACAACATCTTCAAAATCAAATAGAGAGAAAACAAGATGTTACAGGAGTTTGTATCTCGCTTTCAAATGGAGAGAATGGAGTTACCACCTTTCTACGATAAGTGGGCAGTGCAGGCCTTCACCCAAGGCTTGAATGAATGAAGCTCGGTAGCTTCGAAGCAGCTAAAGCAGAAATTGGTTGAATATCCCGCTGTGACTTGGTTGGATGTCCACAATCGATATCAGTCGAAGATCAGGGTCGAGGACGACCAAATAGGAGCCCCCTCAGGCTTAGTATATCCTAGCAGGCTCCTGGCAAAGGAGCCAAAACCAAATAAGGAAAGGTACCAACCATACACCGAAGATCGAAGAAATGCCCCAAAGAGTAACATACCCCGGAACGACCGAAGAGTAGACCGAGGTCAGAATCCTTAGGGACTCGTGAGCAGAGACGGATTTGACAGACATACAGGATCAATGGAGGCACCCCGATTGTCTGAGTGTAACTTTAGCATCGATTTTTTGGACATCATATCTGCCATCAGTAAAACGCCCAAGTGGCCAAGGCCCATACTATTAGATTTGTCGCAAAGGAACCCTAACTTGGTGTGTAAATTTCATTGCACACACGGTCATAGGATCAAAGACTGCAAACAGTTCCGAGAGAAAGTAGCCCGACTAATCAACAAAGGGCATCTCCGAGAGTTCCTCAGTGATCGAGCCAAGAACCAATTTTGGGAAAGAGAAGTAAACATGAAAAATGAAACAGAAGAACCATAAAATGTCATCCACATGATTGTTGGGGGAGTCTACATCCTACAGGAACCTATTGTCAAATGAACAAAAATATCCATCACCAAGGAAAAGCAAACTCGAGGTTACATACCTGAGGACGCTCTCACATTTAGTAACGAGGACATCTAGACCCTGTCTCAACCTCACAATGACGCATTAGTAATTTCTTTTCTTGTGAATACATTTCAAATTAAACGCGTACTTGTAGATCCAGGTAGCTTGGACAACATTGTCAGGTCGAGGTTGGTGGAGAATCTTGAACTGCTCAGCCAGGTCATCCCCGCCTCTCGAGTCCTCAACAGATTCAACATGACGAGTGAGACAACAAAAGGGGAAATCACCCTCCCGGTCAATGTGGCCGGCACAACCCAAAATGTTAAGTTTCATGTCATAGAATGAGATATGAGATACAACGCCTTGCTCGGGAGACCATGGATACACTGCATGAGAGCAGTACCATCATTCATTAAATGATGAAGTTTCCAACAAAGGACAGAATAAAAACTGTATATGATGAGCAACATGTGTCAAGAGAGACGTCTGCGGTGTACGATGTGGTACCGGCATCAACGCCTTCAACATCGAAGGAACAATGGGATAAGCAAACAGTGAAATAGTAACCACGAGATACATTCTTGGCTACACCCTACTAAATAAGTAAAGGACTGTACCGCGTCTCCAGAGTAAACTTTTGAAGAATATCGAGGCTCGAAGCTCCATCACCACTAAGGTATAATTGTTTCCCTTTCATTTATATTTTACACTAATCTGCATGCAGGTGTCCCATCAAAACGATCGAAGCGCTTTCAAATCTTGAATACCTTCGGTGTTAAAGCATACATTGCACTCTTTTCCTTCGATCGGGCTTTATCCCAAGAAGAGTTTTACCGGCAAGGTTTTTAACGGGGCAACATCTATATGCTACCTAAGGAGAACTCAACAAGTATTCAAGGCTTCTCTTCAATCAACCTCGAATACTGGGGGACATCCCTCCGGGAGATCACTTTCTCGGAGAAGTCAAGATGTACCAAAAAGGGTCTCGATAGGAAAATGATGTATTGGTCCAAACGATCGAACGAACCGTGTCCGCATAGAATAACCGAGCCCTTGACAACGAAAACATGTATACTTGTGCCAAGTAATCAAAGAATATTCTTTCCTCCATCAAAATGGTTTACGCTTCAAAGAAGTTTGCTATTTTTACAAGAAAATGCTCTAGAGCAAGAAATTTCCTGAACACTCGAGGACTGACATCAAAAAATCAAAGTCGTAGACCTCCGGGTCAGAAACTTCGAGATCATAAGCCCTCAATGAGGCAACATCAAGAAAACAGCTCCAGATCCAAAAACTCTCGATATCTCGAGGGTTGTCGCCGATCGTCACCCCATAGAGCTCGCAAAAACTCGAGGCTATAAGACCCCATGAGGGCGACCTAGAGCTCATAAGACCTCTATAAGGCAATACAAAATCTATAAGACCTCGAGCCAAGAATGAATAATACTTGTACCAAGTAACATATCTGTAAGACCTCGAGTCAGGCATGAATCATACTTATGCCAAGTAACCTATTGTAAGACCTCAAGTAAGGCATGTTCATATTTATAAGACCTTACAAAAGGCATAATCCCGATCTTAAAGTTAAAGCTATATATCAAACTTGTAAGACCCCTAAAAAGGCATACCCTCAATATAAATGCCAAAAATACTTCACTCGGGTACTAAAAGGCTACGGCCAAACACAACGACTACGGTTACAAAGCTATACCAGCCAAACTAAATGCGACTCGGGGAAAGCCCAACAATTGCTACAAAATCACAGGCCTTCAAATTATTTTGAAAATACTTCAAAAAGAACCGGTTTATTAGGCTACCCTCGGAATCATCAAAAGAGCTCTGACCATGTCAGCTCCAAACAACAATCTTTGAAACATTCAGCCATCAAGCGAAACCCTTAGAGGTGCTCATTTATCGCTGCATAACATCTCACAATCGAGGTTCTTATCAAACCATCGAAGAGTCAGGCGAACACAGAAACTTCAAAAAATTCTTTAACGAGGGAAGAATAAAGCCTATATTAGAGGTCGTACCGACCCAATACGTAAGAGCCACTATCGCCAGCTTAAACTAAAAGTTGTACCGACCCAATACATAAGAGCCTAGACGCCAGCCTACATTAGAGGTCGTATTGACCCAACGCATAAGAGACTAAGAGCCAGCTTAAAATTCAAATGAGCTCAAGTCAAAATCTATCTCGGGAACTGATCCCGAAACAGTTAACTAAAAAATGCCTAAGGGCAAATGCGTAAGAGCCACTACCGCCAGCTTAAACTAAAAGGTCGTTATGCGTAAGAGCTGCTGTCGCCAGCTTAAATTAAAGGTCCTACCAACCAAATGCATAAGATCCACTATTGTGAGCTTAAATTAAAGATCCTACCGACCAAATGCATAAGAGCCACTATCGCCAGCATAAATTAAATGCCATACTGACCCTACGCATAGGATCCTATGGGCCAGCCTAACAAGCCTCAAGGCCGATTTGCAAACCTAAGGGTTTTTTCATCTCGAAGTCCAGTTCACCTGGATAATCATTGACAAACGTCAAAATACAAGACAAAGAAATTCACACACAAGCAAAGAGAAATTCCTAAAAGGAGAAAAAGGCTTTTTTTATATGTACATATGAAAAGATACAAAGCCTCATTTATAATATTCTCCAAGAGAACTATACGCAGAATCAGAAAGGAAAGGCCTAGTCTACATTCTCCTCAGGGACTGCAGCCCTATCGTCCTCTTCTTTATTATCCTCAGCATCGGACAATAGAAACTCAGTGTCGAATTTATCCGCCTTGGCCTGCTCTATCTCTTCTAAGAGATCAAAGCCCATAGCATGGATTTCCTCGAGGGTTTGCCTCCGATATTTTCACTAGGTATATTCGTTACTTTTGCTCTCTCGATCAGAACCCCCTCTCAGCTTAGCTCGAGCATAAACATCATCTTTTAAATAGACGGCCACTTTCCTATCAGCCTAGCTCGAATCTCTTCAGCTTCAGCCCGAATGTCCATGACCTCGGCATTCATCTTTAAAAGGTTAGACTAGAGCTTAACAATCTTGCTCGTCTGGACCAAGCTATTTTCACGAGCATTCCAGAGTTGCACCTCGAAGGAAGAAGCCTTGGCCAAAGCATTCTTCTTGGCCACAACTTGGGCATCTGCCTGAGCCTTTAGCTCGGTATACTCATACTTGGCCTAACCAACTTTGCCCCAAAGTCATTCTAGGTCCTCTGTCTTTCTCTGCAATTGAAGTATCACATTATTAATCTCGGAGGGAGGAAGAAGAAACTTGCATCTACTCTAAACAAAGGTTACTTGTCTCTCGAGGTAGCCTTCGTAGTTCCGGCTTTGACTAGCCTTATATCGCAGGTATACCAACTTCTTCACCCTTTTGTCACAAAGAAGCATGAGGGACTTCTCCCCGTCCAAGGCATTTTGCAAAGGGTTTACTTCATGATATTAATGGTCTTATGACAATCTGAGAGATTTTATTGACGTACTTTCTCATGCATTACATTCATTTATACATGTACATTGACCCATGACTAGATGACATTATATACAAGTATATATGTATATTATATCTATATGGGATATGGGAAAAGTTTACAGCATTATATATGCACCACCACCTGATCAGCTGGTATACATTGATGATTTACCCATAGTGGCCGAGATGATATGATGGGATGCCCTTAGTGGCTTGATGATGTTATGTACATACAGACCAATAATCACATGACATTCGTATACTTATGCATGACATTATAAACATTTCATGAATTACAGAGCTATCCAGACTTTCAGGTTTAGTCCTTTATTCCATGTTTCTTCCATGTCCTTTTATACCGATTTACATGCCTTACATACTCAGTACATTATTCGTACGGACGTCCTTTTGTTGGGGACACTGCATCCATGCCTGTGGGTATAGATAATCAGTTTGATGAGCCTTCATTGTAGACGATATTGGCACTCAACGAAGGATCGGTAAGACTCCATCTCATTCGAAGTGCAACCGAGTCCACGAGTTAGATATTAGAGTTTTGCTATAGACTTATGGGTAGGTCGGTACCCTGTCCCATTTGATGTCAAATAATATTAGAGGCTTTTGTAGATAGAGGTTTATTTTGTGCAGCATGTCAGAGGCCTTGATGGCCTATATGTATTCATATTTTAAGAAAAATAGTTCAGTAATACAGTGTTTTCCACTTACAGTTGTACATTATGAGTTGTGGCCATGTAGGCCCACGATAGTTATGAAATAAATGAGTTCAGTTAACTCGACCTATGTATGTTCTTGTTTTGGTCAAATGATCATGAGTTACAGAGTGGTTCGCTCAGGCCAGTGCGACACCAGGTGCCAGCATGCCTCCCCAGGTTTGGGGCGTGACAAAATGAAACTAAGAAATTATTTTTGTTATTTTTCAAGTTTTGTAAAAAGCCTAGGGATATGACAATCACCTAGGTGTTTGCCTAATGGGATATAAACCTTAATATTTGTTTTGTTGATTGGGGTATATTATAGCTATCAACCCTCAATTACCCACTCAACATCTCTCGGCCAGAGAGTGATTTTGCCCAATTTGGTTTTCTCAGGTCCAAATGGGTATTGCTCAAAATGGTTGATAAAATCTCAAGTTGGGTTATTACTATCTCTAAGTTGAACCCTTTAATTGGGATTATTAATCTCTCGATTGACCCAATTTCTTGTTAGCCAAGTTTCCTAGACTAAGTCTCTCTTTCTCAAGTAGAGACTAAGTCAAATAGGCATGACCAAATATTTACAATTATTAATTCCACAAATTAAAATATGAGCAAGGCTAAATAATAAATACCCAACCACAAACAAATATTAAATTAAACTCCCATAAAGTTTACACACTAGGGTTGGGTCACAACCCTAGTAAAAATCTAGCTACTCATGTGAAATTGAAGAAATAGAAGAAGAGATGCTAATTAAACTCATATTGTGAAATCAAAATGATAAAATCTATGTTAAAATATCCCAAAATATGAAAAAAAATACTAAAATAGGTAAAGAGAAATGACTACTGTAGTTGTTGATGTCAAAAGTTGACCTAATTTTCTGAAACTCATCTATTTAGACAAGGCTAAAAATTTTGCATAAAAATGCCCTCGGAGGGTTCTACAGTCGCATAATTCCATGTGCGGTCTGCAAAATTGTTCATCTTGTAGGAGCTGGGATTCTGCGACAGCGAGGCAATGTTTCTACAGTTCGCAGATTTATCACTGTAGCCGCAATCTATTTTTCTGCGGTCCGCATCTTTCTTTTTGCGGCCGCACAGTTTTTGTGCGGTCCGCAATCTTGAGGGACTTGGACTTTGGAAAATTGCTCACTCTCTGAAGTTAATTTCCAATTCTTCAATTGCGGCTGCACAATTCTTTTGTGGACCACATTTTTCTAGGAAGCCTGTTGGGTTTTTCTTTATTGTTTGCGGCCACAGATGAAATTCTGCGGTCCGCATTTTTCGAGTTATTGTGCCTTTTATTGCTTTTTGTTTTAATTACTCCTTTTTTAGTCGGATTTTATCTCGGGAGTAAGACTTCTAACATTCTTGCAATTTTGTACATTTTATCAGTTTCGAGAATACAATTAAACGCTTTTAGACTAAAACAAAAGCTAAAAGGTGCTGATAAGTAATCAAAATCCCCACTTATCAACTCCTCCAAACTTAAGTCTTTGCTTGTCCTCAAGCAAATAAAATAGTTCCCACCTCCAAAAGTTAAGGGCATTACAGCTAGCCACGGATGAACAATTCGCACCTCAGTTGGGATCAACAATTACCCACACCACTCATGCATTTTCGACAAGGCATCAAGTTAAACATTTATGCACATATAGCTCTAATGTGACATTCGAGCATTAACGGATGACTTTGATCATCAAAGACTTTCGCTCTATCTTATAGGTCATGGTGGATCCCAAACTCTTCATCCTCTACTCTTCATTCTCCAAGTTTACTTAAGAATTTAGCACTCAATTCAAAAACTTACGAAAGATTCACTCATCTGTCTTAAGATAATGTCACAAGTACGACTTCTGGTACCATAAGCTTGTCCCTCATGTAAATCACTACCAATGTAGCTCACTCGGTTTAAAATCAAGTAGGACTTCTTTCGGGATGTAATTAAGGCTTTTGGTACATTCATATTTCTCCATCCTTGGGATCATTGCCTTTCTTTGAATCCCTTCAACTCTTTCATTTATTCACTTTTTCATTTTTTTGTTCTTTTCTTTTCTTTGCCTTTCCTTCTCGTCATTTCTTTCTCTTTTTGAGACTGGATACCTTTTTTCAATTTCCTCATTCTCCCCCAAACTTACGTTTTTAGCCAATTGTTTCACCTGAGTGTTAAGAGAAGCTCGGGTGCCAAGAGAGGGTCACTATAGAACAGGTAAAGGCTTGTAATATGGTTTTCAAATGAGAAAGGCTAAAGGCTCGAAGGGATTGACTAAGGATGACAACATTGGTAGGCAATATAAAACTAAAACTAGTCAAGGAAAGCCTACAATCACTTCTCAAGCTAAGCAAAACTTATGATTTTGCCTTAAAACACATTTGGGAAAAGTTTTATAACTTCCGCACAAGTACTCGAACTAGCAACAAAGCATCTCACCCCTCACGCTACTAGATTGTTAAAGAGGATAGAGTCAGGGGCCCACAACGATCACATTCAAGATTGAAGATCACTATGGTCTAATTAGACCACTCGATGGTATCAAAGTCAACATAAGAGTCACTCACTAACTAGAGTTATTTCCTTTTAAAAATCCTTGTTTCTAACCATAAACAGGTATTTAAATGTGTTGGTGCCAAATGAAGCATGTTTGACTCTTCCAGTTTGACTTAATCGGGTCTTTTTATTCATTATTACTATTATTATCACCTAAACACAAAACGGAATCATCTCCTTAAGAAGGTTGTCACGCCATCCATCATTGGGACGAGTCACCTAGTTCACACAAAAACTACCTTTGGAAAGAACCATGGCATTAAGAAAACCAAAGGTTTTATCTACTAAAACATAAAAAGAAGCTACTAAATTAAACACTAACTTATAAGAAAACAAAATAAAGAATCTACAAAGCAAAACTACTGAAAGCGTAATGAATATACATAATGAGAGAGGAAAAGAGAGAATAGATACATAATAAGGAGAAAGAAGAAAATATTGTCAGTTATTACAAACCAATCGCTCAGAATCATCAGAATTGATCTAATAAACTCCACCTCTAAATAAAAATAAACATTATCCTCAATGCTTTCAAAGTAAGAATAAAGGAAGGGAAAGAGTGAAGAAGACTCCCTATGTCGCCTTGGACATCTCTATGTCCACAGCAGCGTCACCGCCCTCAGTCTCCTCTAACTGGATCTCATCATCCTCGACTCTAGAAGTGGTTGGGTTGGTGAACGTCTGGCGCAACGCCTCAACGGTGTTGGCAGCTAGGTCTAGCTCCTCAGACTGGCCAGTTAGTGCCACTGGAGATGATGGTGCTACTGGTGCTGTAAGGGCTGGATCCATCAGCATGTCAAAGGGAAGATCTCCAGCTGCTTGGTCACCTCTCTCCGGAGCTTGTCAACTGACTTCTTGGAAGCCAAGGACATTCTCATTTACTTTACTTCCTTTCCCAACTCCTCAATCACTGCCCCATATTGTACCAGAGTGTTCATTATGGTGGTCTGGTTCTCCAAGAGCTTCTTCAATGGTCTCCTCCACCGTTGGAGGAATCTGGGGTGCCAGAATGGATGACTGCGTTGCAACAGTACTGGATATGTCAGATAGCTTTGTAGTGGCTATCTACATCCAGTTGTTGAGGCTTGTCGGTGTCTAGGAGACTCACATCGCTGATAGTGGAGCAGTAGGCATCGATACCGGCTTCAAAGCCGAGGTGGAACCTGTAATAGGGGATACTGGGGGAACTAAGGATGGAGCTAGAGGCATAACTACTGCACACTAGAATGCCAATGCTCTGATGATAGAGAATTGGTTGTTTTGCGGCCATAATCAATTGCGGTTCGTACAATTTACTTTGCGGCCGCACTTGAGAGTCATCAAAGTGACAACTCTCTTATTATAGAGACTAGGTTGTTCTGAGGCCACAATAAGATTTCTGGGGTTTGCACATTTTACATTGCGGCCACAGAACCATGCTTTTCGATAGCGCCCTAATCTATAACTTCTAGGGACCGCACAATTTCTTGTGCGACCGCAGATTCCAAATTTTACGAATAGAGGGTCAGTTATGCATCAAAGGCTTGACATTTTTGTGCACTTTTGACCTGGAATTAACATTTAAGCATGATAATGAATACACACATTCCCCTTAGAACATTTATTAGTCTACCTACAACATATTCACCCCAAAAGATTGTTCAAGTAGATTCATAGACATATGGTTCAAAATTTTACTAAAATCTAAAATTTTAAAGAAGTTAATCAAGATGATAATGTATACTAGAGATGAATTTGTGCAAGAGATGAGTGATCAACAGTTGTTAGGCTTGTGAGCAGTTAATTTAACATGAAATTTCATTTTTTTTGCACTTTGTGATCTCGGAAAGGGAAAAAATAGGAAAAATGCCCATTATCTCCTACTTATAGTGAAGGGGTTCTGGCAGGTGAAAGGGAGGTGATTGCAGCCACAAAATTCCTATTGCGGTCCGCACTCCATCACCTTGGGGCCTCGGATGCCCTAGTATTTTGTAGTCCGCACAATTAGTTGCACGGTCGCAAGTTTTATTGTGGATCGCAGAATTAGTGTTGCAGATGCAGATCGGCCATTTCTCTGACAGACAAACTTTAGAGAGTTAACATTTTTCATTTTCAACTTATGCAGTCCGCAAGTCAAGTGTGCAGCCACATAGCGACTTTTTCTGTACCAACTAAAATCTTGCGATCCGCACAATACAGTTGTGGTTCATAATTCTTTCCACACTTAGCCAATTTTTTTGTCACAATTCCTGTAAAGTACACTCATTCCTACAATACATTTCAAATCCAGTTAGCACAAAAATAAGACCTAACTATAAAAGAAGAAAAGAAAAGAAAAAGAAACATGAGTTTCCTCTTAAAAAGTGCTTGATTTAACGTCGCGACACGAAGCAGATTACCATCACTTGAAATGAATCACCACCACAATGTGGCCATCACCAACATTTCCCAAATAGTGCTTCACCCGATGACCATTGACTCAGAATACCTCATCATTTTTATTCTTCAAGTTCAATGCACTAAAGGGTATCACACCCATAACTTCAAATGGGCCACTTCATTTGACTTTAACTTCCTGGGAAACATACTCAATCGTGAGTTGAATAACAATACAAGATCACTCTCTTTGAACTCTTTGTTCCAAATGTAATTGTCATGAAGATATTTCATCTTCACTTTGTATAAGGACAAACTTATATATGCATGGTGCCGAAACTTATCCAACTGATTCAAATGTGCCACCCTCAAGTTAGCGACGACATACCACTCAAGATTCAACTGCTTAAGAGCCCATATGGCTTTGTGCTCAAGTTCCACCGGAAGATGACAAGCTTTTTCGAACACCAACCGATATGGAGCCATTCCGATATGTGTTTTCTAAGCCTTCCTATAAGCCCATAAAGCATTATCAAGTTTCTTTGACCAATCCATCCAGTTAGCATTCACAGTTTTGGACAAAATACTCTTTATCTCCCAGTTGGAGACTTCCACTTGACCGCTTTCTTGTGGATGATAGGGAGTCGTAACTTTGTGAGTGACGACATACTTGGTGAGTAAGGTGTTGAAGGCTTCGTTGCCGAAATGTGACCCCATCGTTTATGATAGCCCGTAGAGTACCAAACCTTGTGAAAATATTCTTCTTCAAGAATACCACCACACTTATCGCTTCATTGTTGGGTAGAGCAACGACCTCGACCTATTTGGACACATAATCAACCACGACCAAGATGTAGGTGTTTCCACAAGAACTCACAAAGGGACCCATGAAGTCAAATACCCCACACATCAAAAATATCAATTTTCAAAATGGTGGGGAGGGGCATTTCATTTTTCTTTGAGATTCCACCAGCCCTTTGACATTCATCGCATTGTTTCAATAGATCACTTGCATCTTTGTAAAGAGTGGGCCAATAGAAATCCCAACTTAGCACTTTGGCCGCCGTTCTCACTCCACTATAGTGACCACCATATGGCGAAGAATGACAAGCCCCAAGAATTTCACATTGCTCCTCCTCTGGTACACATCTTCTATTCGAAAAAGGTACGGTTCATCCCAATAATAGTCTTGACAATCCTGTTTGAGCTTCTTCCTTTGGTTTGAAGAGAACTCATCCGGGATGACACCACTCATAAGAAAATTTTCTAGATCTGCGGACCATGGCACCTCTTTTATTGAAGTATCCAAAAGTTTCTCATCCGGGAAGCAGTCATTGATTTCAAGGCTATCATGCGGCCTCCCCTCCTCCTCCAAACGAGATAAGTGGTTCGCCACTTGGTTTTCACTTCCTTTTCGATCATGGATGTCAATATCAAACTCTTTCGACAAAAGCACCCATCTCATCAACCGGTCTTTGGAATCTTTCTTTATCATAAGATAATGAAGTGTCTCATGATCCGTGTGGAAAATTACTTTAGCACCCATAAAGTAGGGGTGGAACTTCTCAAAACATAATAGCAAGGAGCTCTTTCTTCGTAATGGTATAGTTGACTTGGGCACTATTCATGGTCTTACTAGCATAATAGACCGAATGAAAAATCTTGTTGATGTGTTTTCCCAAAATAACACCTATCGCTATATTACTTGCATCACACATGAGCTCAAAAGGAACACTCGAATTTGGAGTGGTGATAGTGGGAGTAGTAGTCAACTTGAACTTTAACAATTCAAAGGCTCTCTACAATTATTATTGGAACTTAGCATCTTTCTCCAAAATCTTACACAATGGTTCATCACTTTAGAGAAATCCTTGATGAAACGTCGTTAAAACCCCACATGTCCTAAGAAAATCCACACACCCTTCACCGAAGTTGGAGGTGGAAGTTTAGGAATCACCTCAATCTTTGCCTTGTCGACTTCAATGCCATCCTTTGAGATCTTGTGGCCAAGGACAATGCCTTCCTCGACTATGAAATGATATTTCTCCCAATTTAACACCAAATTTATTTCTTCACATCTTGCCAACACTTTATCCAAGTTTGTGAGACAATCATCAAATGAATTCTCGACCACCAAGAAGTCATCCATGAAGACTTCAAGGTAATCCTCCACCATGTCCGTGAAGATAACCATCATACACCTTTGAAAGTCTCCAGTGCATTGCATAACACAAATGGCATCCGCTTGAAGGCGAAAGTACCATAAGGACATGTAAAGGTAAATTTCTCTTGATCATCCGGAGTAATAAGAATTTGATTGTAGCCAAAATATCCATCAAGGAAACAATAGAAAGCATGACCGGCCAATCTTTCAAGCATTTGATCTAGGAAAGGAAGTGGAAAATGGTCCTTCCTTGTGAATTTGTTGAGCTTACGATAGTCCATACATACTCTCCACCCGGTCACCATTCTTGTAGGAATCAACTCATTCTTATCATTGGTGACCACCGCCATGACCCCTTTTTTTGGGACACATTGAACTGGAGAGGTCCACGAACTATCAGAAATGGGGTAGACAACCCCAGCATCTAACCACTTGATGATCTCCTTTTTGAAAAACTCTTGCATGGATTCATTGAGTCTCCTTTGATGTTCAATAGATGGTTTGACACCTTTCTCTAAGTTAATCTTGTACATGTAAAATATGGGGGCTTATCCCCCGAATATCCGCTAATGTCCATCCAATAGCCTTCTTGCTCTTTTTTAGCACAGCCAATGTAGAGTCTACCTGCACATTAGTCAAACAAGAGGAAAGAATAACTGGCAAAGTAGAAGAAGGGCCAAGAAATTCATACCGAAGATGTGGAGTCAATGGCTTCAACTCCAAGATAGGAGGCTCTTCGATTGAAAGCTTTGTAGGAGGAGTTGTCCTATTTCCAAGATCCAAGTACAATTTGTGGGGGTTCATATGTGTACGACCCCATTCCTTGCAAAGAGTCAAAAAATAATGATGTGTTGTATCAATAAATAGTAACAGAGACCGAGATATGATATGAATATGAATGCGTATGACTGAGTATATAATGCAATAAAATAGGTAGCTCAATAACAGAAATGACCTCAGTATGTCCAATAGGATAAGCATATAGCCTAGACATGGATTCTAGCATGGATCACAACTCAATTACTTTATCATATGGTGAAAATACGGATATCAATAAAATAAGACCACTAAATAGTGCCATGAAAACCACAAAGTCACAATTCACAAGGTACACGCCCATACGTCCGTCACCTCATCATCAATCACAAAGCATGTAATTCGGGTTTCATACCCTTAACACTAAGTTTAGAAGAGTTACTTTTCTTGAACAATCCAATTCCAACACCGAGAAAGCCAGGCGATGCTCCAAAAATGGCATCATGCATATAGCAACTTCCGAACGGCTCAAAACCCAATCCTTGCAATGAAATTTGCTTCAAAAATTGCCTCAATCCTAGTCCCACATCTCAAAATATGAAAAAAGAACAAAACCCTCGATTTTTATAGCTTCTGCCCAGCACTTTCTGTGTTTGCAGACAAATAAACGCATATGCGACCACCGCATCTACGGTAAAAACTTTTCTTTAGCGAAAATGGCCTTGCCCATAAATCCCCGCACCTGCGAATGTCAAATTTCGGTTCTGTGAAGCCTTGCACCTGCGATTCCAAATCTCGCACCTGCGCGCATGCAAGTGCGCTACAAATCTGATTCTGTGGTCTTCCTCACTCAGCCTCTTCTCGCTTCTGCGACTCCACAAATGCCTCTGCGACCATCGCACCTGCACAAACCTGCCGCAGGTGCGGTCATACCAGAACCAGAAACCTTCAGCAATGCAACATGAAATAAAAATGATCCGAACCTAGTGTGAAACTCACACGAGCCCCTCGGGACTCCGTCCAAACATACCAACAAGTCACATATCATAACACGGACCTACTCAAGGCCTCAAAACACACATAACAACATCAAAATGACAAATTACATCGCAATTCGAATCATTGAACTTTGAAACCTCAACTTCCACAACCATTGCCAAAACCTATCAAATCACGTCCAATTGACCTTAAATTTTGCAAACAAGTCATATTTGATATTACAGACCTGCTCCAACTTCTGGAATCAAAATCCGACCCTGATATCAAAAAGTCCACTCCCGGTCAAACTTTCCAAAATTCCAACTTTCACAATTTCAAGCCAAATTCTACTACGGACCTTCAGATCACAATTCAGACGCATTTTTAAGTCCAAAATTACCCAACGGATCTAACGAAACCATCAAAAATCCAATCCAAGGTCAAACTCTAAAAAGTCAAACTTGGTCAAACCTTTCAAATTTAAAGCTTCTAGCTGAGAATCATTCTTCCAAATCAAATCTGAATAACCTGAAAAATAAAACTGACGATCCACATAAGTCATAATACATCATACGAGGCTATTCATGCCCTCAAACAATCGAGCAAAGTGCAAATGCTCAAAATGACTGGCCGGGTCGTTACATCTAGACCACAACATTATCCAACGCAAGTGAATATAGCGTTGCAAGTTAATGCCCTTATTGATCAATAGACGCATACTTGGAAGTTGCACGATATTCATAATTTATTTTGTATTGATGATATTCATGCAATTTTATCTGTCCCCATCTCTACTACGGGCTCTTTGGATAGAATTATTTGGCATCACTCTATATCTGGTAATTATGAGGTTAAATCAGATAATCTTTTAGCTAAAGAAATTGCAAGATGTAGGGATGTTAACAATGCTAGAACACAATCTAGTCATCACTATTTTTCAAAAGCTTTTTGGGAGTTCTTATGGTCTTTAACCATTAAGAACAAATATAAATAATTTATTAGGAAATATATTTTGAATGTGCTATCTGTTAATTGTACTATTTCTAAACGTTTAAGTCATGTATGTGAAGTATGTAAGGTTTGTGGCTTAGAAAATGAAACTATTGATCATATGCTCTTTAGATGCCATAAAGCTCAGATAGTTTGGTAATTAAGTCCAATTAATTGGATTAACTTAGAAAATACTTTAGATTTTGTTGTGTAGTGGTATGATATTTTTATTAATGCTAATAAATATCCTGAATTTATTGAAATTGTTAAACTAAGAATTTCAATAATGTGGCAAATTTGAAAGGCTAGAAATTTGTTGAATTTTAATGGGGATATATGTGAACCTAATGAAATTGTAAACAAAGCACTTTTTGATTTTCATGAATTTAAAAATTTTATATTTACTATCTCTTTTCCTTCCCACATATCTGACTGTTCAGATAATAAAAATATTACTGTGGCACAAAATGGTGTTGTTATGTTTGTAGAATTACAATTGGAAAAGAAGATGACAAGCATTGGAGTGGCGGCTATGGATAGTTGTGGTCATTAGCTTCAAGCCTTTGGCACCCCAATTCAGTTTGTTGGAAAAGCTATTATTGCCGAAGCACTAGCAATTCGTAAAGCTTTAGAAAAAGCTAGAAAAAATGGATGGTCAAAGGTGCATATTCTATCAAATGCAAAAAATGTGATGGATACTATAAGAAAAATGATAGTGATCTAATATCGTAAAGTTATTTGTTGAAGCAAAATATCAGGTAAATTTCATCAAATAAAAATCATCAATGAACTTAGAATTTAAGTGCTTTCGCACCTCTACAATTCCCTAGTCCGATTCAATCCCATTGGTCAATTAACTCCTTGAAACTAGTAGCTAGGCTTAAAAGGAAACAAGTTCCTTCTTAATGACTACACGTCATACCTTGGTAAAAATTTTGAATCGTAATAAAGACCCTTCTATTTCTCATTTCATCATCATTTAGTAAGCACAAATCCACTATACTTGCAAAAACAATAGGAGTATCAGACGAGGGGAAAAAAAGAAAGAAAAATAAAGCCATAGCGCACGTGAGAATAGAATGTTATGAGCGCGTGGGATCCTCGAATATTGTCGCACATGGTGTGCTTCAAAATTTGCCCAAGCACGCATCGAACTCAAACTTTAGAGAGTCTGAGCTTCTGGACTTGACTAAATTTAGCTTCATTACCTTCCAGCATTTCTTCCCTATTCTCCGGATCACACCAGGCACTCTCACACACACTACACACTGTCTCCATGTTCCATAGCCGGCACAAAATCGAGATCTGAAAGTAGACAATATCAACGGCGACCACTGATTCACTCGCATTATCCATATATGTCTCGGCCGCCCAATCATGAGTTTCAGGAATGGTGGAACAAGCAAAGAGCCAATGGCAATGATGACCTCCTCTCTTCTTCCTCCGAAAACCCTAGCTTTTTGACAGTTGAGATCCGTAGCCCTACCGTTGATAAGAAGGAACGTACTCGCAGTGCTCGTCAACTCTCCTGGATTTACCTTCTCAAGTTTCAGCAAATTGCTAATTCAATCGCATTCCTCACGAATGGCTTCATTTCAATCGTTCGCACCGCCAATCGCCGAATCGTTACATCCAATTCGGCGCCTCATCGATCGGATTCTAAGCTCTATAGCGTAATTAAGGTGTTTTTAACAGTTTCAGTTATATTGTTAGTGTTTGAGCTGGTTGCTTACTTCAGAGGATGGCATTTCAGTCCTCCGACTGTGGAATCGGCGTCGGCGGAAGTGGTGGACTTAGTGGAGTACGTGTATGCCAATTGGTTAGACATTAGGGCTAACTATTTGGCGCCGCCATTACAGAGCTTGACCAATATGTGCATTGTTTTGTTCCTGATACAGTCGGTAGATCGAGTGGTGCTTGTACTTGGCTGTTTTTGGATCAAGTTCCGACGGTTGAAACCCTTGGCGGAGATTGAGTACTCTGCTGATGTGGAAAATCTGAATGCAGAGGATTATCCCATGGTGTTGCTTCAGATACCAATGTGCAATGAGAGGGAGGTAAGACCAAGTATGTTTTCAAGTTCTCACTGCTAAAGTCTATTGGCAATTACTCCCTTCATTTCAATTTAAATATTTTACTCTTTTTTTTGGTTTGTTTAAAAAATGTATGCCTCTTTGTATATGTAGTTAGCATTTAATTCTAACATTCTCATTTTACCCTTAATGACACTGCTTATAGAAATGACATGGCACATTTAAGACCATATCAAAGGATACTTTTGATATGTTATACACACCTTTAGGTTAAGATCACAAGATTCAAAAGTTATGTTTACTTCTTAATTTCGTGCCTAGTCAAAGTAAGGCAAATAAAATGAAACGGAGGGAGAAGGGAGTACATGTTTTGTGAATTTGCTTCCTTACTTTCTTTATTCATTTCTAGGCCAAGTGTCGAGCTAGTCTCGCTTGTAGAAGTAGAATGGTTATATGCAATCTTTATTAATTTTGCAGGTTCTAGTGATGTTTCGAATATAAAATCTTTCATGGGTTTAATTTCCTATTTTTGACTATTCACAATCATGAAAATTTGGATTCTTTTGAGATGATGACTTTACTAAGCCGGATACTTTTTGACAACCGTACTTAGTTGGTGTTAGATATAAGTTGAATAGCTGATTAAACCGAGTAATCCTACCACACCCTGAATGTAGATTTAAGAACGAGTCTGCAAACGGGCAAACAATTTCAGAATAGTATCTTGGGTCAACCCCCACAATTGTCACAGCGCTATGCTCTTGGCAGAAACTATACACTTATTATCTGCTGAGCTTTTAAAATGTTTTTATTCGTGATGTTAATTTAGTTATCTCCTCATGACAAGCCACTTTTATCCTAAATATGTAAGTTGATTATTTTTGCTGAGTTACTTTTTGACTGAATTGTCAATTCCTTCATTGTGGTACTGTTCAGGTGTACCAACAATCGATTGCAGCAGTATGTGTCCAGGACTGGCCTAAGGAAAGAATGCTCGTACAAATTTTAGATGACTCAGATGACTTGGGTGTTCAGGGACTTATCAAGGCTGAAGTACAAAAGTGGCAACACAAGGGTGTGCATATTGTATATCGTCATCGTCTTATACGCACAGGCTATAAAGCAGGAAATCTCAAATCTGCGATGAGTTGTGACTACGTAAAAGATTATGAATTTGTAGCAATATTTGATGCAGATTTCCAACCAGCACCAGATTTTCTCAAGAAAACTGTTCCCTACTTCAAGGTGATTGCTTTTCCAAGATCTATCTGGGTGCTCGTGTAGGCACCAAAGAATGTTTTATGAAATGAAATCTTCTTACAATCGGCCTGTCTCTACTAGTTGGTGTTACCTTGGAGTTTACCATGCTATTTCTTAATGAAAAATGGGATCTGTCACTAACACGAGGAACTCTAAATTTTTCTATCTAAAAAAACGAGAAACTATAGATTCTTAGAGAAGATTTAGTAGGAATTGGAATTTCATAGACGCAACTAAGTAAAAATTTCATATAATACGCAAGAAAGGAGTTTGTTAATCTTTATATGCAAATTTACTAGTCCGTGTTTTTGTACGAATGTTCTCTTGAGCATTATCAAAATATCTCTTCTTAAGTTTCCTTCTAGAAACTACCGATTGTGGAGCTTTCTGATTCGTCTTTTATCTCTTTCCTTTTTTTGGGCTATACTGAGAACAATTGGTGCTGAAATGTTATTTCCTTCATCTAGTGTGCATGATGTATTTTAATGCTTGCTGGAATACTTCATCTTAGTAGATAAAAAATTGGCACGATCTGAGTAGGCTTGATTGTTATCGTCAAATTATTTCTTTTTAGGATCTTGCTACGAGTAATTTGCTAAATGCTTATGCTTTACTAAGTGCATTCAAGATTTCAAGTTATCTTTATCCTGAGAGAAAAACCAGGCTTGTACAAAAATTATTTTCTATCTCTTGGGTACTAGTGTTATATTGAGCTTCCCTCCTTTTAATTGCAGTATTTTGTATGCTTCAGTAATTAGCTGCCATAGTCCACTTTTGGGCATTGTTCCAATTGTATCTATAACTTTTATCTGCTTGCATTCTTGAAGGGACATGATGACATCGCTCTTGTCCAAACAAGGTGGTCTTTTGTGAACAAGGATGAGAATTTACTTACAAGATTGCAGAACATAAATCTTGCATTTCATTTTGAGGTTGAGCAACAAGTCAATGGATGGTTCATCAACTTCTTTGGCTTCAATGGCACTGCTGGTGTATGGAGAATCAAAGCCCTTGAAGAATGCGGAGGCTGGTTAGAGAGAACAACAGTTGAAGATATGGATGTTGCTGTCCGTGCTCACCTTTGTGGATGGAAATTTATCTATTTGAACGACGTTAAGGTTTGCAAGTTTCTAAATTGTAAATTAATATCTTTGTCCAATAACGGTTAGACAGGTTTAGAAAATTTAGCTCTCTTTTTGTCTAGTGCCTGTGTGAGCTGCCGGAGTCTTACGAGGCATATAAGAAGCAGCAACACCGTTGGCATTCCGGTCCAATGCAACTTTTTCGCCTGTGTTTTTCCGACATATTGCGTTCAAAGGTTCGTATGGTTTATTTATCATAAGCAAATATTCTTACAGATTTTGGTCACACAGTAGCAATGATTTTTTCTTGTTCTTTTTGTTGGTCACGCCTCACAGTATCTATGACTAACTTGAAGATTAGTCGGAAAGTTATTCAATATTTAATACAACAACAACAACATACCCAGTATTATCTCACACCGTGGGGATTATTTAATATTTAATATGGCTAGTAAATTAAAAAGGGAAAACAAACTTGGTCATCGCAGGGATCATAATTTGGTTCTTTTTCTAAAACATTAAACTCTGATCCATTGGGTCATTACTTGGTTTTTTTTCTAGAACAATAATTTCTGATCCATTATGAGTGAAGCCTCTTCTTTGTAAAAGGAAAGGTAAACAGATTCTTCAAGATCAGTAATTTCTGGATAAAAAATGGGGAGTTATGGCCAGCCTTGCCTTTAAACTTGTGCCTTTCTGGTATACTAAATTATGGTAACCTCTGATGACGAATAATGTATAGAATTTTGATGGGTCAGTGTTTCATCATTACTTTTTTTTTAACATATAAGACTTTATAAACTAAGAACCAGCACTAAGTTGGTGCTCGACAGAACATAACATTATAGCAAAAAACAAAAAGAAAAATTAATTTCCCTTTTCTAAACAATGGACTCTTGAGTTCTAAAACTGATTCCGCCTCATTTACAAGCTCCAATTTACACCAAAGTAAAACCAAAGAATGCAGTCAAACTTTATCTTCTGAATGGAGTTGGATTCGTCATCAAAGTTCCTCTCTCCAAATTGTCCAACAGAAAGAGGCTGTGATTGTATCATACCATATTACTTTTCTTTTGTCTGTCATGAAAAGGTGGAAAGTACTTCTGTACAGATGAGAGCTTGCCTTCTGATCCCTGTAAAATTTTGGCGCTCTTACTATAGGTGATGTTATGTTAGGTGATCAGGTGTTACTTGTAGAGCATCATATCTTTGTGTAAATTCTTTACTTTTTGTATGCCACTTGTATACTAGGACTTCTTTACCACATTAACAATTATTTCCTCTAAAGAAGAAAACATGAAATACGTAGATTGCATCCCAGAGTTCTCTTGTCTTTTTTAGATACATGGTAACCTACATCTATCCCACTCCCCAGCCAATGTCCCCAAAAATCAACAGTGATCCTTCCGCACTTTGCTGTTTGCTCTCTTGGTAAATTTGGATACTTCACAATAGGAGGTGGAGGGTGCTTTTACTTGAGCTACCCTCTGTCTTCAAGAATTTTTGTTTTGTGAGAAAAAAGTTTATGATAAATGAGATAAAGAAATTTATGGCGATGACAAATGGAGAGAGAGAGAGAGTTCTCGTTACAAGAGCAGGAAATAGAAGAAATTTATCAGTAGTTGGAAAAAATATCTAGGATAAAAACTCTTTAAGTTTCTCAAAAGGGCAATGTGCGCAAATCTCTTAAAAAGTTGCAAATGGTCAATATTGGTTTAAACTTTACTTTTCTTTTCAGGTTCCACAAGTTCTACTTCCAGTAGTTCTCCCAAAAAGGGAAGTAAATAAATAGAAGGCAAGCAAAAAAGAAAAAAAACCAAGAAAAGAGGAACGGAATTGTCCAATATAGTAGTCAAATTATACAAGGTGTGTGTTTTAGAACCAAACAATTGTAGATTCCATTGCAGAGCTTTTTAGATGGTCGCCAAGAGATTGTAATTCTAACAATATTGATAGTAGGGGACTTTGGGGTCGTTTGGTAGGATGCATTAGATAAACTAATGCATGCATTACCTTTGTGTATTAATAATACATTGTTTGGTTGACATTTTGAACCCATGCATTAGTTATGCAGGCATTAGTTATACATCATATTTGGTATTATCCTATGCATAACTAATGCATAGAAAACAATGGTATTAGCAATGCAATGAGTTTTAATGCATGCATTAGCTTAGTTAAAGAATAAATTGTCCTTCAAAATTTATGCTTGATTAAAATATGCTAGTTAGTATATTAATGCAAGTTCAAAATAATCCAAATAGTGAGAAATAAAATTATATCCCTAGTAAATAAATAAATACTTAGCATATTTCCTTTTTTATAAATAAATATTTAATTTTATTTTACAATATAGGTAGACAAATAAAATATTTTTTTAAAAACTTTTTCATATAAAATATTTCTCAACATATGTTTCTTTTAAAAAGTTAGAGTGTGGACTAGTTTTGAGGGCATTTTAGTAAACAAATAATTCTTTTAGAAATTGTGCAATACTTTAATATATCAAACCAAACAATGGATAAGAAATATGTCAGCATAACTAATGTAAGCATAACTAATACCAGCATTACTAATGTACCCCATTCAACATTATTTTTATGCAGCCTACCAAACGACCCCTTTGAGTGTTGATAGGGGATTGAGGAGGTTAAATGAAATGAGAAAAGGCATTATGAAATGTAATAAAGACTATGAACAAGTGAACACCATAATATATGAGGATATAAGTAATAAGCTTGAGAAAAGCTCTGAGCAATCTATCATTTTTGTTCCAAAGTAAGCTTAACGAGTAGGAACGAAGAGAGATAGTGTATGTACCGTCTCAAAATGTGAGAAAGATATGAATGGAGACCTTCAACGCTATTTTGTGTGGTGAGACAATGAGATTACATCCTCTGGCTTCTTAAAAGATACGATGATAAGAAAATGTAAAGAGGCTTCAGATACTGAAATATAAACCGACTGGGCATAAGTACCTCTCTGATAAATGTACTTGTTTGTTTGGGTGGAATTGTAGTATATCAGCTGCAATTGCTTCTGAAATGAACATGTAAATGTGACATTAAAATTTGTAATTTTACTGACGCTTAAAGGATGACATTGTGCGATGGACCTATTTATCTTGTTAGGTGTTGAAAATGGGAACTACTAGCAGGAAGAACATTCCGAAATTTCTCCAGACACATCTTCTGACCTACTAATGACTATAAAGCAAGAGCTTGTTTGAGATTAGAGTTGTGGGTGATTCATTTGAGACAAGAATTTGGATTTAGATTAAAGATAAATTTTTAGCTTATACTGAACAGGAGCAGTATGAACCACATAAACAAATACCAATTTATAAAACATTTAGAACAGGTATCTCACAGGGTAGCAATAACATTAATGTATGCCTAATCGAGTGTTGGGAGATTTTTATCAGTGTCAAATACAGTAGTTATAGATGATTTGGTTTGTAATAAGAAGTGATGAAACTACAAGGATATTGTTTCTCGTGTATGTGTGGTAAGATGTAGATAGCTGGAAAGAATAGCTAGGTGATGACTATTAACATTGCTGGAGATTGATGAAGTGTGAGACTACTTTTCTCCATCTCCACTGAAATCAGATATACCTTCTAAACTGAAATTTACACACTAAATAGGAACTAATAACCATATAAAAGATTTTATCATTCACAAAAGAATACTTTTAACGCTGACACTCCATGGGAAAAATTCAAGCCCATCACAGAGCCTAAATCCCAAACTAGTCGGGTTAGGTATATGAATCCTCTATTTCCATTTGCTCTATTAAGGTTCATTGCAGTCCATTCGTGAAATAATTTATTTCTTTAGTCAAATTAAAATATTTCGAAATCTATAGGTTATTTAAGTGTATTAATTATCTCTACAATGACATTCTTAGTCTCTAACCAGATTACAAAAACTCTTGGCAAACATCGGATTAACAACAATTAAGCCGATGGTTGATATCTTTTATATGGATCATTTGCTTCGGTTGTGTTCTGCTCATCTTATTGATTTCTTGAGGAACATTTAGTTATATCATCCAGAATTTCTATTGAGAGTATAATTCTTTTGAGCAATGTTATCAAAAAATTTCACCTCACTTTCAAGAAATGTGTGCTTTGCGTCTTTCTTTTTGCTAAAAAGCTCATGTCCTTACTGTTTTTTGCGATTTTCGCTTTTAAAAACATTTCGTTTGAGATGATTTTCCTCCAGCAGTCCCCTTTAGCATCGTCATCATACTTTTGATGTAGGACATGATCAAACTATTTCAGACGACCTTATTTCATTTTATCCTTAATGTAATTATGTATGTTGCACCCTGTCAAATGTGCTGATTTCTAATTCTGTTTAATCTTATAATTACACATCCATTTACATCCTCATTTATACGCCACTCATCTTGTGGTTATGTTAAGTCTTAAAGGCCCAATGTTTGCTCTCATTTTACATTAGTTTACATGAATTTGTTTTTCAACCACGAGCATAGTAAACCTAAATACTTGAGAAGAGAAAAGCAAACGAACTTATATGCGCACTCTCTGTTTACTTAGTGGAATGGCTAAATGCCAAATCCATCCTCATTTATTTTCCCAACCCACCGCTGGTCTAAAGAAAAAAGAGAACAGTGGAAAGGTTCTTACTAATTTCACATGGGTAGTCCTTATGTCATTCATCTTCTTATTGACCTGAAATTGCCCAAGTTTATTGTCGCTTCTTTGCTAAGCTTCCATCTTATCACCATAAAAGTATATGCATGGATAGTGGGCATGATTTCTCTAGGTCTGTCCTCTCTCCTTCCTTCTTTGTTTTGGTAACCCCTCCCTCCACATCAGACTTGATATGCAAATATGATATATTTTGGCTGAGTGTTGCAGAAAGTCAAAAAATTTGGAAATAATATGGGTCTTGGTACCTGCAAATGGGTAGTTCCTGTCGTTTTTCAAGTGTTGGCTTCTTTTTTTTGTTCTTTGGTAGGGCAAGCTCTTCAAAAATCCGGACATTTTATTTCCTCTATGTGCTTGCTTAAAGGCCAATAGAAAAGAACAGAGGAACTTTCCGGGTTGTATTCCCTCTGACATCTTCGCTTTGGGCATATCTACCACTTGAGCTGTAAGACCAAGTACTTTTCTTTGATTTCCTCAAATTCGTACTCTTCCAGCAACCCCCTTTCTTCCATATATTTCCATACCCTAGGCTCCTGCTTCCATTAGTTTGAGGACTCTTACATAAGTTACTTTTGGAGAAAAATTGTGTGGTCATGGTTGTTAAAGTTACTCTGACATGAAGAAAGGTTATCATAACGTTTTTATGCCGAAGGGAAGTTATTCTAGTTAACCCTTCTGATTATCTCCTAACAAGTAAATTATGTGGCCTTCCTTCTAATCAAGTTATAATTTCCTCACTGTATCATTTCAATTTGATATTTAAATGAATCCTTAAATGCTTTATAGATACACAATTTTTTTTTTTACAAGTTTGAAGATCATTTATCTTTTCAAGTGATGATTATTGTATATGGCTGTCCTTTCAGGTTAGTTGGTTCAAGAAAGCCAATCTAATATTCCTTTTTTTCCTCTTGCGGAAGCTCATCCTACCATTTTATTCATTTACTCTCTTTTGTATCATTCTCCCACTCACCATTTTCCTCCCAGAAGCTCAGTTACCAGCTTGGGTCGTCTGCTATGTGCCTGGACTTATGTCCATCCTCAATATTCTTCCAGCTCCACAGTCGTTCCCTTTTATTGTACCCTACCTTTTATTTGAAAACACAATGTCTGTGACCAAATTCAATGCCATGATATCAGGGCTTTTCCAGTTAGGAAGTTCTTATGAGTGGATTGTTACGAAAAAGTTGGGAAGATCATCAGAAGCTGATTTAGTTTCAATGGTGGAAAATGAATCTGAACCTTTGGTGGAGAAGAGTACTGTGTCAAGATCCTCATCAGAATCAGGCCTTGCTGAGCTTACGAAATTAGAGATGACCAAGAAAATGGGAAAGAGGAAGACAAACCGTTTATATAGAAAGGAGCTTGCTCTTGCATTGATATTATTAACGGCCTCTGTCAGAAGTTTGTTATCTGCTCAAGGGATTCACTTCTATTTCCTATTGTTTCAAGGGTTTACTTTCCTTGTTGTTGGTCTTGATTTGATTGGCGAACAGGTGAGTTGATCATAAGAATATTTCAAGATATCCGGCCACCAATTCAATTGTGGAAAATCCTCTCAGAAGGGCAGCCGTGCTGCTTGTACATGTGATTGTGGTACCTGGCTCCCTATTGCTACATTTATTACACGAGTTAAGAGAAAGCTTCATAATACCACTATTTGACGGCCATATTTATTCAATTGATGCCAAGTGGAGATTGAAATCAATACTTGTAGGAGTTGTCATCTGCCTACCTATTAGTTTGATGTAATTTAATACTATAAGTTTGCCTGTAATAGTAGTGTAACCATCGAGTAGTCTATTTTTTGTTTGTTCATCAAGTTTAAGATTCTTTATTTTGCCATTGACAAGTTTTGTACAATTATATATAGTTAAATTTGGGAGAAAACAAGAGTGTCACGTACACCATACACTTATTTACTAGCTTGGTTCATACTGATTGAAATTTGTTCAACGAAAGGCCTTTATTTGGTCACGAAATAGAATTTCACTTGAACTAACTTGCTTTTCTTGGAACTCGAAAAATAGGATTTCATTATTGCAGCCCCAACTATATAAAAATTGAGTAACTTGCAGCAGCAAATGTGTGCACTTATAGAAGATCGTTTCAACTGGAAGAGAAGGCATAGTCAAGGCCTTTTAAGGAGTCAACCGATCATCCATTAAAACTCCCCAGAGCATCCACTACCACACTTACTAACATATATCATTGGTTCAAGGAAAAAGAGCACCTCTCTCTCTCTCTCTCTCTCTCACTTGCTTGAATGGTCTTGTAGCAAGGAAAAAGAGCACCTCTTACTTTAGTAATACAATTAGCTCTCCAAGCAATCCAAGGGTGAAAATAAAAGTGAACCTAAACAAATAAAATTGAACATAAACAATTATCTGGGTGTAAAGTTGATCTAGAATGTCATTAATGGATGAAGCATATCTCGCTACAATTAGGCGTGTTTCCAGGTGATAGATAATGAGTGATAGATTGAATTCTTTTTACCTTATCGGTGAAAATGTACTAGTTGTAGTTATCCAGATGATAGATAATGAGTGCAAAGCTTGGATCCTTTTACCTTATTTCTGATAAATGTACTAGTTCTGGTCTAGTGTTAATGTATTGATGAATTGACTAACGCTATCACTTAAGCATTTTATTGTTTTGATGTTTGGATATTTGTATCAAAATTCCATTTTATGATTGTTTAATTGGATATTTTTGGTTTTATGAATGGTGTTTCGTGATATTTGGGGGTTGGATTGTCTTTGGTATATGTTCGCAGTAGCCATAAAGTGAGCTCTGCATTCCAGTGCATTTTTATGGTTGTTGGGAATATTAAGAGCCCGTTTGGACATAAAATTTTTTTTCCTTTTTTTCCAAAAAAATCACTTTTTTTCGAAATTAGCGTTTGTTCATAAAATTTTCAATTTTCATTTAAAGATGCATTTGGAAATTTTCAAAAATTTGGAAAACTCTAAAAAGCTATTTTTCAAAATTTTCACTCAAACCACCCAAAAAATTTCAAAAGCAACCGAAAATTATATTCATGTCCAAACACAACACTAAATTTCAAATACCATTTTTATTTGAATTTTTTTTTCACCCTAATTTAGAATTTTACAATTCTTATGTCCAAACGCCAACTAAGAAAGATTTTTAGAAATGAGATTTTTGCTGGCTGGGCCTGGTCCTCGAAAACCTATAAAATTTCATGGTATAGCCAATTTTCACACTGGTCAATGAAAAATAGCCAGCGTTTACCAAGTTAATGAAAAATAGCCATTTTTTTGCTGCAACAGGACCGGTCCAGTATAATATACGGGAGTTCTGGTGCATTTATGTACGAACTCCAGCATATTATGCTGGACCGGTATACTTTGCTAACTCCTGTAAAATTTGCGGGAGACTGGAGCACCAGTGCTCCAAACTCCAGTATATTATACTGGACAATTATACTTGCTGGAACTCCCGTAAAATTTGCGGGAGTTCCAGCATAATTATGCTTGAACTCCTGTAAAATTTGCGGGAGTTCCAGCATAGTTATCCTGGAACTCCCGTAAAATTTACGGGAGTTCAAGCATACTTATGCTGGAACTCCCGTAAAATTTACGGGCGTATTTTTCCGGATTTTAAACAGTGTTTTCGCTCAGATTTAAAGTGGTTAAATTTCGATGACTTTTGAAACTTGGCTATTTTTCAATGACCAGTGGTAAATCTGGCTATTTTGAATTTCTCCCTCGAAAACCTTATAATTTTTGGTAAAAATTGTACGAGGCACCCTATTTGGTCGCCCTCATTCAGCCTATACCTATTTTTTTTTTTTTTAAGTTTTAACTTATATCCACTTTTTAAACAACTTCAATCCCCTTTCTCTTCCTCCTTCTCCCAGTGATCTCCATATATCTCCGGAACTTAACATTAATGTAACAATATAATGGCTCGATTTATCATGTGTTTCATTGGTTTAGTTTTTTTACTAGTCTGTTGTGCACACAATTGTGAAGCAAGAAAAGTACTCTTGAACAACATGGAAAAGAAGAAACTGATCCTAATCATCTTTCTCAAGAAGTCAATCTGCTACTAAATGCCTTTCCCGAGGCAATGTTATGCCTTCTAAGTTTCCAAAAAATGGAGTTCATGCCAAGTTTTTTAACAAGAAGTATCTTAACAATTATCGACAAATTTAATTATATTTACCTGATTCTGAAGAATAGCCAAACTTTTTAGTATGCATAGGGGATTGTGGCAGGACACCATTTGAAGGAGGCAAGCCAAACTAAGAAGGATGAAGTTCGCCAGTTACAAAATAAAGAGCTAAAGTTCGCCAGTTACAAAACAAAAACTTCAGCTTTAGAGCTGAAGTTTGCCAGTTACAAAAACAAAAACTTTGCTCTAGAGTCGAAGTTCGTCAGTTACAAAACAAAAACTTCAGCCCTAAAGCTGAAGTTCGCCAGTTACAAAAACAAAAATTTCAACAATTACAAACAAAAACTTCAGCGCACTTGGTTTAGCACACTTGCTACTTCGGTCCTGTCTGCTAGATTGCTGAAGTTTTGCGTGATTGCCTTTGCTACTTCAACCCCGTATGCTGAAGTTACGCGCACAAGTGGATACGCTTGTAATTTTTTTTGCAAAACGGGCACAAGTTAAAACGTGACCCAAAAAGCGGGTATAGATGCAAATACCCCTAACTTTTGGCAGAATATAAAACTGTTAGGCTGAAGTGCCTTTCGAAATCTCTAAAATAAATTTATTTATCAGAATATTTTTTTATAAACAATATTTCGACGGATCAAAATTAACGAATATTTGTCTGAGAATGTTACCAACATGTGACTGGAGACATATTCAAAAACTCACAAACTCAATCTCACACACAAGCATTCGAAAAATCCATTGGAAAATTCTAATGGACACCTTTTTCCTGTCTAAGTTTTATTTTCAGCAAGCTATATTCTGATAGTTCTGTCGCCATGGGAATATCATCGGTAATTTATTGTTAATCTACGATATTAATTATACTTGTAAATCGAGTTAATCAATTCACAAAATCAAATCATACAAATATAATTCCTTCTTGAAAAGTACATATACAATACTTATTTCACGAAGACAGAAGGAAGCAAATATCTTAACAAGAAACAAAACAAATCAAACATCTTTATGAGAAAAACATACATCAACAAGCACAACAACTCAAATTCTTGAACTCCTCTTATTCAAAACAAATTAAAGAAAATTAATTATATCTCAACCTACTGGTTGACATGGTGGGCATCAACATCTTTGGTGAGATTAGTGGCAAATTCCAAATAAGAAAAAGGTTCTGAAACGTCATCATTTTGCTTCTCGTACTCAATAGTCCATATGACTAAGTTGTTTTCTCCTTCATTTTCAATATGAACACTTGCCTTGAATGTCTTGTATTGCTCTATTAAATTACCTTCAAATGCACTGAATGTCACTAGCCTTTTCTCCTCGTCTATGGCTTCAACAACCACTTTCACTACTTTCTCTTGCCCCTCTATTTTTTGTTCCCAACAAAAAAAAAAAAAAAAAAAAAAATTTATATATGAACATAGTTGAGGCCATAAATAAAGAGAAAATTATGCTGACAATATCTTAAGAATCTAGTGATAGCATATACTCAATCAACTATCTCAAATTATCTACTAATGTCACTTTTCTTTTGTTTGTAACAACAGTGTCACTTAACTATGTTTATAGCACTCAGAAGATCGCTTAATTAGATTTTTCAAACTTTGGATTGCAAAATACATATTTTACCCTCTAAATTATAAATATTTGTCTTCTTTTTATTTTTTTAACATTTTAACTTTTTAATATTATGATTTTTTTCCTTTTTAATTTATATTATGGACTTACCTATAGAATAAATAAATATTATTTATAAATTAAAAAATACAACGTATTTAAGCATATATAATTATGGAATAACAAAATATTGAGCATAGTAAAAAAAAATTAATTAGAATAATTTGTTCGTAATAATAAATTTAATATTAAAAATAAAAATTCAAAAATTTATTTACACAATTGAGAATGAAAGAAAATAAAGGTTGTAAAATATATTATTATTTAAATAATAGTATTTTTATAATATACACTATATATTCTTGAAAATGATTGTCAATTATATTATTATTTCGATATTATATAAGCTGAAAACTAATTTTTTATTTTTTATTTTATAAATAAATAAAATATATTTGTTTTATAGGTAAATCCACAATGTAGATCAAAAGGAAAAATGATAATATTTAAAAAGTAATAAAAAAGAAAGAAAGATAAAAGTTCATAATTTAGAGGGTAAAATAAGTATTTGACAATCAAAAGTTTGAGAAATCTAATTGTGTGACCTTCTGAATGTTATACACATAGTTAAATGACTTTGCTGTTACAAACGAAAGAAAGATACTTTAGTAGATAATTTAGGATAATGAGTGACCATTTAAGTAATGGACTCCTCATATAACTGGTGGCACCTAAAGTTTTATTTGTGCAAATTACCCATAAATTTCTATTAAAGGCCCCCAAAAAAGTAAAATTATCATTTGGTTTTGTATGCTTAGATGGCGACTAATATCTCACATATTGGTCTCCTCTCTCTCTACATGTATACTTAGAATCCTAGAATGTATAATAGTAAGAAGATCAAAAAGATTTTTGTTTGAGTCCCCAAATAGTAATAGTGTCGTATACAGCGGAACAAGGAGAATACTACTTTTTTCTTTTTTGATTTTTCACCCGAAATTTGGTACACACATTGGGGCCCGACTAATTCGGATTCGCGCCAGGAAATCCCACATTGGGGGTAAAACGCTCCCTAACAAAGGTGACTCCACCACAACCTTTGTTGGTGAATACCACTTTTTTCATATCAGGAGAAAATCTAATAAAGATTGAAAACTTCCTGTATAATAAAAATATAGATAAGAGATTAGAAAATCTTAATTACCGATAGTATAATTCCAGTTGACTACAGAGCCTACAGTACCCCAATCTCCTTGATGCAAATCGACAGCTTGAATTTTATGAGGAGCCACATTGGGAATATGGTGTGGTTTGTGCCTAAACATTTCATGAAAGAGATCCCCACAACCTTTTATCTCTATTTGTGAAATCAATTTTCCTTTCAAACCCATGTCTAGTGTAGATATAGCACTATATATTGTAAATTTTGATGGATAAAGCACGAGAAAGGAAAGTCTTTATAGAGTTGCATTCTGGGGATTGATTTTCATCAACTATTCTATAATTCTCTCCCAGCATCTATTTGAAATTTTCTCCAATTTGTTTATAATATAATTTAGATTTGTTGAGATATGGTTTCTTGATATAATTAATCGGATATCGATGGCTATGACATTTAAATTATTTTATTAGAAAATCTTTTATTATATATATTATGAGTCTATTGCATATGGCCGTAGCAAAGCAAAGCTCTCACATCTTGTCATTAACCTTTCTAAAGTAGTTAATTCCAAATGGTATATATATTTCCTCTATAGAAGGCACTTTTGCTCTACTATTTTTTATTTTTTCTCTACTAAAATTTGAACCTAAAATTTTATGATTCTCCTTTCATTTTGATGACCACTAAGTCACAACCTTAAGTGTTTCATTAGCTCGTGCTAAGAAGCAATTATTACGATCCATGAAGTAATTTATGATGCTTTAAAAACAATAATTTTGCTTCGTACATCATTCTAAGACCATCTCCAATCCAACACCATTTTTGCTCCAAACGCTATTTTTGTGTAGGTATTTTGGTGCTCCAATCCAACACCATTTCTTAAACCATTTTAGTGTGCGAGATCATCACCAATCCAATACTATTTTTACTCCAAACGCTATTTTGGTATAAGATTTGATGTTTTGATGCTCCAATATTATCCAACACCATTTCTTACACAATTTTGTTGTGTGAATAGTGTTACACCAAATTTGGTGTAGCACTATTCATCAACCACATTATTATTCATCAGTATTTTATTATAATCTATTATTATATAGCACTTTTAATTTAACATATTATAATTTTGTAATTATTTATACTTTTATGTAATATATTTATAATATTAATTTTATATTTTAATTTTGATGTATAAGTTTTATTAATTAATTTTGTGTATATTAGTTTTATATAAAATTGTTAGTTAATTTTATTATAAGTTATAATTCGATAAAAAGATATAACTATCAAAAAAATGAAAAGAGCAAATCTAAAATATAATATGTTGTTAATAAATAACACAATATTCATTAAATAACATAAAAATATTTGGATCATCAATAGAATCTATTTATTTTCTTCTTTATATTCTTTTAGTTTCAAAGCTCTATCTTTTATCTTCATATAAAATGAAATTTATTTCATGGAATAAAAAATAATATAATATAGAAGAAAGTGAAGAATATAAAAGGAATATTCTTTTTAGTAATTTACACCATGTTGATGTAAAAAAAATGGTGCAAGGGTTAGAAATACCCTAACAGGGGAAGATATAACCCCCGAAATAAAAGAAAAAGATCTGGGTGATAGCGAAACCATATATATACTTCTTTGATCTTGTATATATTTTTATGTATTGATTATTATATGGAAAATGACATTTCTCATCCACTTTATTTGATGTTGTCACGCTGAAGAAGAGGTGACCTGGTAAATGAGGATGGCAAACGTTGAATACTGTTTGCCTTTTAATTAAGAAAAACATATTGTTAATTTCATTATTTAGCGAAGAGTTCAGATCGACTCTTGTATTATCTTTTATTTTAGTTTGATTTGTATGTAACCAGCTACTATAAGTCTAGTACTTTAAGAGGTATTGTGAGTCCGGAATCCAATTGTGGTCTTTTTGGACAAGTGTGACATAAAAATATATAAAAAAAAGAGAGTGATTATTCTATATATAACGCGATTTTATACCGCGCTATACTTTAACGATATTTTTGCCGTAGTGAAATGCGATTAGCATTTTCATGCATAGCGCCTTAAAGAATAACGCTATATACATCTTTGCCTAGAAATCTGCTGCTACATTTAATTACTTCTCTATACAAATGGCCAAATTTAGCTTCAAACTGAATTTGAAATGACTTGTCTGTATCAGTTTAACGGTTGGTTGTTGAAACATTTTCCCAACTTTTAAGTTAGATGGGTAATTTCTGAGAAAGTTTGTTTTAAGTTTTAACATATGCATGAATATGAGAATGTGAGTGTGGTTATACATAATTTTTTAAAGTCAAAGAAAGAAAAAAATCTACAACTCACTTTGTAGATGTAGAAATAGGATGAAAATGCTTTCTTAAAAAGAGTTTTGTCTTTCGTGTGTTCAAGTTGAACACATCAATAGGCCACTCATTACACAATTAATTTTCAGGGTTTGGTAAATATACTACCTATATCTTAGGAATTAAATATTTTTCAAGAAGGCAAATCTAGGTATAGCGTTGTTCTTTAAGTCACTGTGCATGAAAATACTAACACCGGTTATAGCGTGGTTATTTACCGCACTATATTTTAACAGCCAAAATACGTTAAGTATAGCGCGGTGTAAAATCGCATTATATATAAAAAGGTCATTCTTTTTTATTTTTTTACATATATTTATGTCACACTTGTCCAAAATAATTATAATTGGGTTCCGAACACAAGGTATTGTGGCTAAGTATGATCTAAGATCGTAACACGATGAATCCTCATGATTAGGGGTGTACAAAGAAAATCGAAAAACCGTACCAATCGGTAATCCGAGTCAAAACGGAAAAAAAACCCGATCATGGGTTGGTTTGACTTGGTTTGGTGTTGGAAAAAATAACCCGACCATAATTGGTTTGGTTTGGTTTTAACTAAAAAAAGTCAAACCGAAACCAAACCAACCCGATATTACATTTATTCAATTTTTACAAATATTTTATACATGTAAATATTTATTTTTAATACAATTCATAAATATTTCTTAAACTTTTTCACAGTTTTATCTTTAAACATATTGTTTCAAGTTTGGAATTAACATTCTTGAATGGTCCAATAAATTTTATAGTTCATAAAGGTAGTAATTCAAATAAACTTCACATCAATACTAATGCTAACTAAAAAAATTCAATTCAACACTAGAAATGACAATAGTGTGGATATGTATTTTTTAGTTTTGCATTGTTTATATTGAAAATGCATAACTTAGTTTATTTTTTTCTTTAGTGTTTAGTTGTGTAACTAATATACTTATAGTTGTACTTATTTAAGCATGCCTTATATAGTACTTTTAGATTATGTTAATATTTATTATGGCTTATTACTTAGTAATATTTTCTTTATGGATTTTAGTATTTTTGTTATTGAATATTTTAGTACAATGTTATGACGCATTTCATATTATTGTATTATTTTCTTGAAAAATATATTATATAGTTGTATCCTTGTAGTATTAGAGAAGTATGTGGAGCACAAGTTATATATTTGTGCTATGAAGACTTATCGGGAAAAAAAAATCCGAAAATCCGATTTTGTTGATTTGGTTTGGTTTATAGATTTAAAAATCCGACACTATTAATTTGATTTGATAATTAAAAAATCCGAATCAATCCGATCTATGTACACCCCTACTCATGATCCATGGCTAAAGTGGAGACTTCATGAGTAGACAAAGCAAATGATTTGAGCACGAAATGAATAAAGTAATTACGTACTTGGTCTGTTTTTTCTCTGACTTTCGTACCCCAAAGCTAATATATATTTCGAGGTATCTTATCTGCTTCTTAGGCAAATCCATTTCTTTATATATATCTTTGATACTGATGTTGATCGCGGAAGTGCTTTCTTGGAAAAAGTCTGTTATGAAATAAATGCAATATAGCAATAATTATCTAATTAATTAGAACTTAACATAAGAAGGGAATAATAATATTAGAAGAGAAGATTTCTTCTATTTTTTTCAACTCTATCGAATAATAATATAAGAAGTGGATAAATCCACTTGCAGGATTTATAACACTCCCCTTTAAATGTTCATTAGTAGATAATGTATTTCATTAAAATATTACTAAGAAAAATTCAAGAGGGAAAATCCTAGTGAAAGAAAAAAAGTACACATATCTTGTAATACACATTAAAAGTTGTCTCATTAAAAACCTTAACATGAAAACCCAAATGGAACAAAATCTTGATTATGGGAAAAAGAGTATGCGCGTATTTCTCCCCCTGATAAAAATCTTATTTGATATTTCGGAGACCATGCATTCTTATCTTCTATCTTAACTTCTCAAACGTTGATGTCGGCAATGCCTTAGTGAACAAATCTGCCAATTTATCACTTGAACCAATTTGTTGAACATCTAATTCACCATTCTTTTGAAGATCATGAGTGAAAAAGAATTTTGGTGAAATATATTTTATTCTGTCTCCTTTAATATATCCTTCTTTAATGCATGCAACATTGTCTTCATATAGTTATTAAAATATCCTTTCCTCATGAAAGACCACATATCTCCTGGATATGTTGAGTTATTGATCTTAACCAAATGTATTCTTGACTCGCTTTATGAATGTCTATGATTTCAACATGATTTTAAGAAGTAGCAACCATAGTTTGTTTTGTTGAACGTCATGATATGGCAATACCTCCACACGAAATAAATATCATGTTTGAGATCGACCTTTATGTGGTCAGACAAATATCTTGCATCTGCATAACTAATCAGTTGTGGCCTAGATTCATTTGAATAAAATAATCTCATATCAATGGTCCATCGCAAATATCTGAATAGATGCTTAATATTATTCCAGTGTTTTTGTGTTGGGAAAGAACTATATCTTGTTAACAAACTTACAGAGAAAGTTATATCTGGTCTAGAATTATTAGCAAGATACATTAATGACCCAATTGTAGTAAGATATGATATTTCAGCACTTAGAAGTTCTTCATCATTTTCATGAGGATAAAATGGATCTTTATTTATATCAAGCGATCTTACAACCATCGGGGTACTCAATGGATGTACTTTATCCATATAAAAGTGCTTCAAAATATTTTTGGTGTACGTTGATTGATTGACAAATATTTCATTTTTCAAATGCTCAATTTGTAAGCCAAGACAAACAAAAAAATCTTTTCAAGATCTTTCATTTTAAATTCTTTCTTCAAGCATTATACTGCCTTTGGAAACTCTTCAGGGGTTCTAATGATATTAAAGTCATCAACATACACATCTATTATGACAATTCAAATCTAGATCTTTTTATAAAGACATAAGGACAAATTTGGTCATTCTTGTATCTTTCTTTCAATAGGTATTGACTAAAACGATTATACCACATGTGTCCTGATTGCTTCAACTCGTATAAGGATTTTTGAAATATTACCGAATAAGTTTCCCGGGAATCTTTGTATATTTTAGGAACTTTAAATCCTTCATGGATCTTCATAAAAAATTTGTTGTCCAGTGAGCCATATAAATAGGTCGTGATAACATCCATAATACGCATATCAATTTTTTCATGAATTTCTAATGTGATTGCATCCATCATAGGAGAATATGTCTCCATATAATTAGGTCATTGCAAAAATTCTTGTGCCATAATCGTGCTTTATATCTTACAACTTCATTTTTCTCATTTCTTTTTTGCACAAAAATCCTTTTATACCTGATCACGCCCAACTCTAGTCCTAAAAAGGACAAGCGATCGCTGCAAATATAATCAGGTCTAAAAGTCCGGAGTCGAATCCCACAGAGAACTAAGGTTTAGTTGTATTTGTTTAATATCACCACGAAGACAAATTGAAAAATAAATAAACAGCTAAAAATTAACTATGCTTGAATTGTAAACAATTTGAATAAAGTTCTAAGGTAATGGTTTCCCCCGTTGTTGATTTCCTTGGTTGTATATTTCTTATAGCT
>MU680850.1:0-19348 GCA_026770625.1 Nicotiana glauca | reverse complement strand
AGAAATAATAACGTTCCGGCAAAGGAACCAACAATAGAAACAATAACGTCCCGGCAAGGGAACCAACAATACATAAGAAGGGTCACGGAAAACCAAGAAGCACGATAACCTCCACAAATAACAAGACATAATAAGTGCGTAATAGCTACACCGGTAACCATAACAGTTGGACAAGTAATATATTTGCACGAAGTCACAGATGAACTTATAATCAAGGAGTATCCAAACAATAAGGAAGTTGACATGAATCAAATAATTTCAATTAAGGAAATGCCAACTAATCATAAGATATCTAACTTCTTCCAATTATGACCAATTAATTACATGAGATATAACGTTTATGACTTCCAAACAAAGGCGAGTAATTAGGACGGATAATATGACCATAGAAGGGTAATTGTCTTCAGTTAAACATGTAAAGGTCAATTAGACAACAAGAATAATTCAAGAAAAGCAAATAAATTCCAAGTAAGAAGTTTAGGAAGTTTAGGAAATAATATATATATATATATACATACAAGTTTAGGAAGGCCAAACCGTTTTCTTCTAAATCCAAAACCTTTCCCAGTAAACATAAACCAACAAACTTCCAAACTCACAATTCTGGCAAATGTTTCAAGTACAACAAACCGGGCCATATAGTCAAATACTGCAAGTTGTCTAACAAAGTTAGAAATCTTGATTTAGATGAGTCTGTTCTTAACCAGATCGAACAACTTTTATTAGAAGATAGTGACACTTCCGATGTTGATGATGATAAACTTGAACAATAATTTAACCAACTCGAAGATGATGACACAAAATCATCTTCATCTAAGTCTAGTCAAGAAGAACTTGCGATTATCGTTCTCTCCAAAGAACAAGACCTTCTTCTTGAAATAATAAGCAATCTCCAAGATTCTGATCAAAAGAAGTATTATCTCGAGCATTTAAACGAACAATTGATAAGCTCCAAGCATATTCCCTTGGAGTTGTGCTACCTTTTACGTCAATAAAAACTCTGAAATAGAACGAGGTGTCCCTCGATTAGTCATAAATTATAAACCTTTGAACAAAGCACTTTGCTGGATTAGATACCCTATTCCAAACAAAAAGGATTTACTTAAAAGGCTTTATGCTTTAGCTATTTTTATCAAATTTGATCTAAAATCAAGATTTTGGCAAATTCAAATAGATCCCCAAGAAAGGTATAAAACTGCTTTTACAGTACCATTTGGACAATATGTATGGAATGTAATGCCATTTGGTTTAAAAGATGCTCCTTCCGAATTTCAAAGGATAATGAATGATATTTTTAATACTTTTTTAAATTTTATTATTGTCTATATTGATGATGTTCTAATATTTTCTACTACCATAGATCAACATTTTAAACATCTAAAAGTTTTCTTTAATGTTATGAAAGAAAATGGATTAGTTTTATCAAAAATTAAATATAGTCTTTTTAAAACCAATATCTGATTTCTTAGGCACAATACGAGCATGGAACCATTGTCCCTATTCAACGATCCATACAATTTGCTGACAAATTTTCTGACCAAATTTTAGATAAGCCCCAGCTTCAAAGATTTTTAGGATGTGTTAATTATATCTCAGATTTTATTCCAAGCCTTAGCAATGTGCTAAAACCTCTCCATGATAGGTTGAAAAAACCTCCATCTTCGTGGACTTCAGTCCATACTAATGTTATCAAAGAAATCAAGTTGAAAGTTAAAGACCTTTCTTGGTTATCTCTCTCTGATCCTTCTGCATTCAAAATAGTTGAGACTGATGCATAAGACATTGGTTATTTATACACACACACACACACCAAGGGACTGGGGATCGGAAGCGAAGCCCCTAAAAGATTAGGGAAAAAATAAAAGAATGAAAGGACAGGAAGCAAGTAATAATATGATAATTAAACTTGCAGAAGATATAGTTAGAATGCAAGTAAATAAATTTATGGGGCAGAGCCGACCATATAAATAAAATGCGATAAAGTAAATTAGGTGGTATGACCAACCATAATGCAGAGTAATGTAAATGCAAACTTGTACAAGAGTAAAATAAATATAAACTTGATTATTATTGAAACTGAAAAGTTGATAATAAAGCTAAAAACTTATATTAATAAGCTATAGAGAGAGCTCTAACCAATTCTAGAGAGAGGGAGAGAATTCTTTCTCAAGTGGCAGTGTAAGGTGTGTTTCTTACAAGTGATACGGGGGCTATTTATAGCCAAAAAAGTAAAAATTACATAGTGTTTTCTAATATCATTTGTGATGTCATTAGGAGTAAGTGCTAGCTGATGTCATGGACGATGTCAGTTACGATGTCATTGTGGTGTCATGTTGATGTAATTTCTGATTAATTTTTCAGTAAATCAAGGTCTTCTTCTTCTTCTTCTTCCTCTAATGATTTTCCAGACAAAGATGCTTGATTTTGTTGACCTGGAATTTGTGTCTTGAGGGTACCAAGAATTTGCTCCATTTTCTGAATAAAATCAAGCATGCTGCTGGAACCGGCTAGCTGTACACTTGCAATAGACTTTTGTTGTAAAAATAAAATTTCAGCATCTGTTATAGCTAGATACTACGGATGGGATAGAAACCATTTGTCTACCGCAGGTACATAGGCTTCAGATGAATCCCACATTTTATACCATTTGCAGTGTCCTTAGAGGGCTAACCATGGTAGTCCTTTATGTCCTTCTGGCTTGTGGAAGGAAAACTTCTGGGAGTATATCCATGGGATATTAAATCGGTGGAAAAATTGGAGTATGGGTATTTGCTTTTCACTAGAAAACCTATGACAGAAATAATCATATCCTTCTTTTACTGGTGCTGGGAGGATTTCAGCTTTATGACCATATACGTGCCACCATTGATGTATAAACCAATGAGGGAATTCAGAGGTTAATTGTTTACTTCAGAGGATGAACCATGAATGCTTTCCAAGTCAGTTTTGAAAGGTGAAAGCATTCATCCCCGCTGCCTGGTAGTCATAGTAATTATAAAATTTTGGGTCAAAAGGCTGAGAAAGTCTTTTATATTTGGCTGGATGGGTTCCCCATTCTTTTGGTGAGATTATTTTGTTAATCGACACTGTATTATGGGTGACATATGATTGGGTTTGTTTTTCTTTGTGGGAATAAACTCATAATATTTTTGGGTATGTTGGTGGGTGTTTTGAATGAAATTGGCTAAAGGGCTAAGTATTTTCTTAGCTACCTCTTGGGGGCTAGAATGCCAGAACTCTGGTTCAATTTGAATAAGTAGGTAAACACTTTCGTATTTAATATAAGTGGGTTCCTCGGAGGAGGAGCCTTTGTGTACAGAAATAGGTTGTGGCACTGATGAAGAAAGTACCTGATTGGTTGTAGTCTTAGGGATGTTGGATGGACACCCTGTACCTGCAATGGAGCTTTTAGCCTCCAATATTTTTGTGCGGCGCTTTTGGCAACCACATCAAGTAAAGAAGCCGTGTGACTTTGGGTCGCCACGGAGTTGGAGGAAGATGCGTGGCTTTGTGTCGCCACATTGGAACAATAATTTTTATACAATTTATACTGATCTCTTATTTATTTTTTAAATAAGACAGGCATGGTCATTTGACTTTTAATGCCCATGAGTTGTTGCCATTGCATGAATTCTTCTTCTGTTAGGCATGGTCATTTGACTTTTAATGCCCATGAGTTGTTTCCATTGCATGAATTCTTCTTCTGTCCAAGGAGAAGACATGGTTTGTGCTAGTTGAGCTTGATATTGTTGAGATTCTCCTTCTTCAACTAGGTATGCCCATTCTTTTGGACTGGAAATTGAGATTGGTCCTGAACTTTCTATCATACGAACTTGGGGGACTCCGCTCATGGCGTAGTCTGATGGCTTTCTATATTTGGGCTGGTTTGGTCCAGTTGTGCCCTTTGGGAGTTGCTTGGAGGCAACTGAAATTATTTGTTTTGTGGAAACAATAGCTGTATCAGACTATTTTGGTATTGTCTCAGTAATTTGTTTCTCCGGAGGAGGGAGAGCAGGTATTGGGGGATCTGAAATGTCAGATTTCTTTTTTCTTGGCATTTTATCTTCCCTGCGAGAATTCTCTGGTAAGAAAATCCGGATTACAGTTTGAGCTCCCTTTGATATACTCTATATCAAAATAAAAAATAGATAAAATAACTTGCCATCTAGCAAATATATATTTAGAAGCAAGATTTTGTACATCTTTTTATACAACAGATTTCGCAGCTTTACAATCAATTCTTAATAAAAAATTTTGATTTAATAAATCAGCTTGAAATTTAAAAATGCACAAAACAATTGTTAAAATTTCTTTTTTAATTGTAGGATAATTTTGTTGGGAATTATTCCAATGTTTTGATGCAAATACAATAACTTGTTCCTTGTTATCTTTTTTTTTTTTTGCTTTAAAATGCCACCATAACCAATGTCTGATGCATCAGTTTCAACTATTTTGAATGCAGAAGGATCAGGAAGAGATAAGCAAGGAAGGTCTTTGACTTTCAACTTGATTTCTTTGATAACATTCGTGTGGATTGAAGTCCACGGAGGTGGAGGTTTTTTCAGTCTATCATGGAAAGGTTTTAGCAAATTGCTAAGGCTTGGAATAAAATCTGAGACATAATTAACACATCCTAAAAATCTTTGAAGCTGGGTCTTATCTAAAATTTGGTCAGGAAATCTGTCAGCAAATTGTATGGATCGTTGAATAGGGACAATGTTTCCTTGCTCGATATTGTGCCCAAGAAATCAGATGTTGGTTTGAAAAAGACTATATTTAGTTTTTAATAAAACTAATCTATTTTCTTTGATAACATTAAAGAAAACCTTTAGATGTTTAAAATGTTGATCTATGCTAGTAGAAAATACTAGAACATCATCAATATAGACAATAATAAATTTTAAAAAAGGATTAAAAATATCATTCATTATCCTTTGAAATTCGGAAGGAGCAATTTTTTTAAACCAAATGGAATTACATTCCATCCATATTGTCCAAATGGTACTGTAAAAGTGGTTTTATACCTTTCTTGGTGATCTATTTGAATTTGCCAAAATCCTGATTTTAGATCAAATTTTGAAACAATAGTTGCATCATAAAGCCTTTGAAGTAAATCCTTTTTGTTTGGAATAGGGTATCTAATCTAGCGAAGTGCTTTGTGCAAAGGTTTATAATTGATGACTAATCGAGGTACACCTCGTTCTATTTCAGAGTTTTTATTGACGTAAAAGGCAGCACAACTCCAATGGGATTTGCTTGGAGAGATGATGCATTTTTCAAGAAGATCATTGATTTATTTTTGACAATGAATGGTTAGCTCGTGATTCATTTGAATAGGTCGAGCTTAGGTGGGGATTGTTTTTTCATCAAAGTTAGTTTCATAAGGGAACCTAACAATGTGTCTCTTACGATTCCAAAAGGATGTAGGTAAATCAGCATAAAGCTTTTCCTGGGTTTTGGTTTCTAAAATTTTTATCTTGGATTGGGGAGAAGAATTTTGAAGCTGCTGTTGTAACCTTTGGAATGCTACTTCTTCTTTGAGAAAATTGATTTGTGCTTCTTTACATTTTATGGTAGACAAGAATTTTGCCATTGGAGGTCTATCAAAAGGAAGAAAGGTTCTACCTCATATGAGTTCGATTGGAATTCCTTGTTTTGTTACCATAAAAGGTATGAGCTCTTCGATAAAGGGAGTTCCTAATATAAATGGATTAGTAAGGTCTTTTACTAATAGGAAAGAACTTGAGGCTGACAATGGAGAATTTTCTATGGAGGTTCTAACTTCAACATTGGACAGTTTGAAGCTAATTCCTAGTTTCCCGTTGTTAGCAGCCCTAAGACCTTCTTTGGTTTTTTCAAAGAATTTGGTTGGAATGAGCCCTTCTTGTATGCAGTTGAGATCTGCACCTGTATCAAATAAGGCAATAATATCCAAGGTAAAAGGTCTTATTGACAATTAGGATGACTCTCATGTGCCATTTTCTTATGGAAATTTGAGAGAGGTGGTTGCAAAAAACTTCTTGTTCAACTGGCTTAACTTAGTTGGTTTGAACTCTTCATGTTTGGTAGAGAGCTGTTGGAGAACAAGACGGTCTAATTCTTGACTAGCCTTAATTTCTCGAATTTCTTCCTTAAGAAATGTTATCTCTTATTGGAGATCTTGGATAGTTACTACCTTAGGTTTTTGGGAAGGGAATCTACTGAGGATATCGGTAATTTTATAGGTATTGAAAACTTGAGGATGATTTGAAAAGACACTAGACAAAGCTGTAGAAGGCTTATCAATTGTTCGTTTGAACTGCTCGAGATAATACTTCTTTTGATCAGAATCTTGGAGATTGCTTATTATTTCAAGGAGAGGGTCTTGTTATTTGGATAGAATGTTAATCGTAGGTTCTTCTTGACTAGACTTGGATGAAGATGATTTTGTGTCATCATCTTCGAGTTGGTTAAATTGCTATTCAAGTTCATCATCAGCAACATCAGAAGTGTCACTATCTTCTAATAAAAGTTGTTTGATCTGGTTAAGAACAGACTCATCTAAATCAAGATTTCTAACTTTGTTAGACAACTTGCAGTATTTGGCTATATGGCCCAGTTTGTTGCACTTGAAACATTTGCCAGAATTGGGAGTTTGGAAGTTTGTTGGTTTATTTTTACTGGGAAAGGTTTTGGATTTGGAAGAAAACGGTTTGGCCTTCCTAAACTTGGGTGCAGAAGACCTATATTTCGTAATCTCCATATCATTGGTTGTTCGTCTCTTGTGAAGCTTTTTGTTACAAGGTGGTAAACCAAATTGTTCAAATAAACTACCTAGATCTCGACGAGTTTGTGCCCTATCTTTGGCTAATTGTCTCAATATCTTATCATGCCGACAGATTTTGAGAGCGAGATGTTGAATGAGACTTGTGAGTTGACCATAGGTGATTTGTTCGTAAAGAATAATATCACCAGAATGCTGATTTTGGAGTTCTTCTTTAACTAAATCCCTAAAAGACTTAGGTAGACCATCTAGGAACTTTTCTTTCCAATATGGGAGATTTTCATCAGGCTTTTCATAGATTTGGGTAAGAAAGGAATCTTTATACCATATGAAATTAGAAAGGGTTTTACATTTAAGGTTGTTAAGTATCTCAGAAGATCTTTCCCTAAAGATACCTGGACTACCTATGAATGTTTTGATAATGGTATAAATCAGGGTGTTGGTTGAATCAGGAATGGTAAGGCCATCTTTAAGAATTGGTTCTCATGTCAAATCAACTCGGACACTCAATAGAATTTGGTTCTTATCTTCTTCGCTAAGATGGCTATCCCACCATCCTTTAAGTTGACCTGGGAAACCTGCAAGTAAGACATGAGTAGTAAGCTGGTCAAAACAATTATGAGAAGTTTGGTATGCAGTGGCTACCATAATCATTTGCTGTAATTTGGCCAGAATATTGTATTCAAAACAACCATCTATGTTCCATTCATAGATATTATTGGCATTATAGTTGTTTTGCATCGCATTGGGTCTTTCTTCTAAGGCTACATAAGGATGGGTAGCTCTAGAATAGTAAAGTCTTTGGGGCTGATGCCAGTTGAAGGATCCCGTTCTGACAGAGTTAAGTTCGAAGGAAGGATTTTCATAAAATTGTTCTGCCTGCGAATTGGTTTCTTGGTCAGAATCGGCTTCTCGGAGAACACTGACAGAAGACTACTTAGTTGGAGTATCTTGAGCTATCTGTGTCTTTTCTATTTTTAGGATCCTATGCTGAAGGTCGAAGAGCTGAGGATAGTATTTAACTTGGTGGATCCGAAGTTCCGTAGCAAAAGTTCTAGGGATCTCATGAGGTTTAAACAAAGGGATTGAAGAAGTGGAGTTATTTGTTGGCTTAGAACTAGATGCTGAAGTTGGTTTTGTGTGACGACCCGACCTGTCATCTCATGGGTTACTGCTCTGTTTCCCCCATTTCCTACTTCTTTATGCTTCATTATCAGTGTCTTGTGTGATCGAGTTGGCTTGGATTGATTTTAGAAGAAAATGAGACACTTAGTCTCTTTAAGGAAGGCTTAGTTTGGAAAAGTCAACCGAATGTTGACTAATGAGTTAGAGGGCTCAGATGAGAATTTCGATGATTCGGTTAGCTACGGGGGATGATTTGTGACTTAGGAGTGTGATCGGAAGTGAATTTGGAGGTCCGATGTAGATTTAATCTTGAATTGGCGAAGTTAGTATTTTGGCGAATTCCGGTTGATCGGTAAGATTTTGAACCGAGGGTCGGAATGGAATTTCGAGAGTTGTTGTAGCTTCGTTAGGTGATTTGGGATGTGTGTGCAAAATTTCAGGTGATTCGAAGGTGTTTTGGTTGGGTTTTTGATCGAATGTGTATTTCAGAAGTTTTTGAGAAACTGTTTTTAAGAAACATAGGCTTGAATTCGATGAGTTTTGAGTAATTTAATGTTGTTTGAGGTGTTTTGAAGATTGGAGTAAGTTTGAATGAGGTTATGATATTTGTTTTCATGTTTGGTTGAGGTCCCAAGGGCCTCGGGTGAGTTTCGGATTGTCTAACGGGCTAGTTTTGATGTTGAAAAGTTGCAGGTTTTTCATTTCCAGGTGTGCAGGTTTTAAGTCATCGCGATCACGTGGGTCGAGCCGCGATCGCGTAGAAGGAAAATTAGGGCTGGCAAATTTCCCTTCGCGTTCGCAGTAATAGGCATGCGCTCGCGTAGTTGTAGAGGGGAAAGCTTCGCGATCGCGGTTGTGTGAACGCGATCGCATATAAAGAATTGGGGGCACAGGAGATTTGTTCTCCGCATTCGCATAAGCTGGTCTGCGATCGCATAGGGTTAGGTATTGAAGCTTCGCGATCTCATGAGATTGGTCGCGATCGTATAGGCCAATCTTGAGGCCAGGGAAATTGTTCTCCGCGATCGCGTGCCTTGGGTCGCGATTGCATACAGGAAAAGAAGTCTGGTCAGAAGGGTTTTATTAAATATTTCATCCGCGAGCCAAACCTTATTTCCACCATTTTTGAGCAACCTTGAGAGCTTTTGGACGGTAATAAAGAGGGTTTCGACTGGAACTGATTGGAGGTAAGTCCTATCAGCTAAAAACACATTTTTATTATGAAATTGACATTGGAATCCATAGAAACTTACCAAAAAGGGGAAGAACTAGGGCTTGAGTTTTAATATTTCAAATTGGGATTTGAGGGGTCATTCGGACTCCGATTTTGGTTTTCTTTATATATATAGACTCGTGGCGAGATAAAGAATCCATTGATGTTAAATTTTCTGATTTTCAAGAAGTGGGCTCAGGGCTCGGGTTTTGCTAATTTCGAGATTTTTGCTATTTTCGATGGTTTTCGATCAGGTATTGTTCCATTGGCATATTGTGATGTATTCATTTTGGTTTTGATCAGATTCGGCACGCGAGGAGGTCGATTTTAGAGGTAAGGGCATAGCGAGCTATGATTTTGGCCGGCTTGAGGTGAGTAATAGATGTAAATGATGTCCTGAGGGTTTGAAACCCCGTATTTGCACATCGTAGTGCTATATTGAGGTGACTTGCACACCAAATAGTGAGCGTGGGGTAGAGCACCATTGAGGATTGTGACTTAGTCTGTCCCGATTGATGAATTTACTGCGTAGTTGACATAAATTCACTTGTTATCATCATAATTTGGACTGATTGCCATATTTGGGCTTCGTGCCAACTATTTGAACCCTTCGGGGATTATTGTTGATATTTCCTCAATGTTTTGATTTTATACTTAAACTCAGTCATGTATTTTCCACTGTTTTTAAGACTCAGCCAAGTTTATTTTGCTTTAACACTTGAAATGATATTTCTAATAATATTTGGGTTGAGCATCATGTTTTAACTATTTCCCTAGTGGCTTATGTGATTTGACTGGGTAAGGTCGAGGGCCTGTATTGTGAGGATGCTTTTGGATCGGGCTTCACGCCATAACAGAGTTATACTGATACTGATATGAGGTTGAGGGCCTAGACTTGATGCCACGAGATGGCTTGATATTGCGTTTGGGCCGTAAGAGGCCCCTCCCAGAGTCTGCACACCCCCAGTGAGCGCCGTCGACGATAAATAAATGGAGCGGGCTGCATGCCGCAGCGGGTACTGGAGAGTACCGGTCTATGTGTTGCATTGCATATTTGATTGTCATTTACTTATTTATCTGTTGTGGTATTTCCTTAATTATTTTCATTGATCTACTGATTTTATACTACTGGGTTCAAGTTGCTGTATTTATAGAATTACTTTGTGCCTATTCAGGATTTCTTATTCTTAGCCTTTATTTATGTTTATTACTCACTGGCTCGGAGTACTCACATTACTCCCTGCACCTTGCGTGCAGATCCAGGTACACATAGGCTGTGTGAGGACTTCTCTGCCTAGCATCATATCTGGGAGTATCAAGGTAGCTGCATTTGACGTTCGCAGTCTTGATCTTCCTTCTATCTTATTTACTTTATTTTCGCATTTCTAGAGAACGATATGCAGTAGGTTGATACTCATGTATTAGAGGCTCAGACTTGTGACACTAGATTCTTCGGGCTGTGTAGTTGTTTTATTATTTGGGATTCTGCATGTTTTAACTTTATTTCATGGTTTAAGTATTATGACTTAGTAATTTATTTGTGTTAATTAATTCATAAACTGGATAAAATGGTTAGGGTTGTTTAATTGGTCGGGCTTTCCTAGCAGTATGTTGGGCGCCATCACGACTGGGGCTGGGGTCATGACAAGTTGGTATCAGAGCCTAGGTTACTTGGTCTCGCGAGTCATGAGCCGTTGGTAGATTCTCGTGGATCGATACTGAGACGTCTGTACTTATCCTCGGGAGGCTGCCAAACCTTTAGGAAAACTTCATATTCTTGAATTCTTATCGTGCATCCTTTGATTCAGCTTGAAAAGTAACTCTTGAAATTCCTTCCACGTATTCGTATGCACGAACGAGCGCTCAGTAGTAGATATGCCTTAATGGCTTGTGATTCCTCGATCGAGGGGCGAGATGTAATCTCTGTGAGTTAATGTTGGACCACTCTGGAGAACTTAAGGCCCAATCTTTGTCTATGACTTGAGCACCGAGGTGCTGATTGTGCGAACACGTGGTTTTGAACTTATACGTTCGGTATTTTCCCTATTAGCGGGAATGACGGTTGGTAGCTATGTGATGAGTATGTTAGTACTGCGAGAGGTATCTATATGACTTGGAAGTGACGAGGAAGGTCTGTTGGATGATAGATGAACTATTAAGTGTATGATCTCCATTGTGATTGGATGTGTAGCCCCGAGTTATGGGCATGTGAAGAATATTTTCAAGACTCCTAGTTGGGAGTAAAGTAAGTTGCATGTTGCGGTATGAGTTCAGACTCAGGAAGACTAAGTGACTGTGTAATGTGTATGATGTTGCAAGGTATACAGAAATGTTATATTGAAGCGAAGTAGGTGGGTTATCTCCTACGGAGTGTTCTGAAGTGGTGTGACCCTTATGTTTTCTGTTAGAAGATGTCAATCACAAGTGAAATACACGTGTTGAAATCTAAATTGGTCGCTTAGGGAGTAGGTGTATCTGTTGCGAAGGTGAGAATTGCAGAAGAGTTAAATTCTAACTGATCTATGTTTTCCCAAGCTTATAAGGGATTTGAGTTAATCTCACTATGATATTATGACAGTAATAGAGTACATGCATATGATTTATTGAGTGCGTTTTGATCTTTGGCTTCGAGCCAAGTTGGGGAATTTGCTATTGATTAAGTTTATTACACGGTGAAGTGCTATGTTAGTTCCAGTTTGAGGCGCGTTGGTGAATCAGTTATGGCTTATGGAGATTGGGGTCGAGGATGGCTGTGAAGGAATTTATTTTTATTTTCAAAGGTTATACGGTGCCTCGTATGTGTGTGAAATCACAAGATGTCTTAAGTTGCCGTTAGTAAGGAGTACTCGGTGCATAGAGTAGGAAGATGTTTGCTTGTATTGTGACGAGGTCATATCTTACGGTGTCAGAGTACTAATGAGGCACGGGTGGTTCTGTTCATCGGATCAGGCTAAATGCGGTTAAATAGAGTAAATGACTCTCGAGAATGGTACTAATGTGTTCGAGATTCTACATGTGACAATTAGGGTTCTTGAATTTGTATATGTGATTAGAAACCGAGTCTCCATTGGGAGAGGTCAACATGTGTAATTTTTCTATATCAATTATGGGCTTCTATATAGCACTATCAGGAAGGTGCAGGTAATGGTTCCGAATTCGTAGAATGTTCTATGATGTTTTGACTTGCAATGTAGCAGTTGGAAGGTACGAAATGGTTCGTTGGATGTAAGACAGCAAGGTCTCGTGGTTCAAAGTCACTCGGGATGAGTGGATGGATGGTGTTATATGTTGAATGCAGTTACTATTATTGCTAGGGCAATCAGGGTAAGTCGAAAGAAGATGGGTTGGTTAGCCATATATATGTTGGCATATTGGTGGTAGAGATCAATTCCTTCAGCATGATCAAGTTACGCGTGTGATTTGTGGCGGTATAGGTGAGGCCTGTCGTCCGTCATAATTGATCGTAATTGATGTTATTCAAGAGTATTCCATTGTTATGGGCCTGTTACATTTAGGGGGATCCCGAAAGGGTCATGGTGGGTTGGACCACTACTTAGAGACTTGCATATTCTACGGTTATGAGAATTCACTTATGTGTTTCTATGGTTCTCCTGAAGTGAGTTAAGTGGAAAGTTTTATATGATGAAGTGTTAATCTAATTATGGTTCCGAAGCTGTGATGAAGAGCGTGTTCTATCGTATGTTGGCATGTTGGGTGCAATGAGTGGTATGGAATTTGAAGTGAATATAGAGGTAACAACTCGGTATGGACAAGGATGTCACGAGCTCGGATGAGCAGGGAAGAAGTCTCGCCGTTTAAGGTAAATCGGTATTGTCTTCAGCATCACCTGAGAACGGTGTTTTGTGAAAAGTATTTGCACCCTGGTTAATTATTCTTGATCATTTTTTAGCATTAGTGCGACCGGTGGTTTGGAGTTACGGCCCAGTTATTCGTAATGGTAGGTTGTGGGAGGGTGTCCCACAGGAAGATTGTGTAGGTATGGCAATTAGTCACTTGGTTGACTGAAGACTTAAACCAAGTATGAAGGTTGTGATAATATCATTAAATTGAGAAAATATGCCCGGAGGGCACTCGGTCTCTTGAGTTGTGGACTACAGATGATTTCTCTGACTATGATGGATGTTCTTATACGTTACGAGTGGAAGATGAGTTGTTAGGGACCTTTGAAAGGTAATTAACCCGATTCAGTGCGATCAGAACCGGCTTGAGGTCGGTGGATGGATTCAAATGTGAATATGGGCTCTATGTCAGGCCAAACAGTTTCATTTCAGTGATGTGCTCCTTTTGGAGGAGGAGTCAGGGTGTTATTTTGTTGTCAGATATTTTATGCAGTGATACATTGCGCCGTGTGAGTTGTGAGACGATTTGAGAAAAATCTTATGTGTTGAGGATCCGTGTAAAAATGATGTTTATGAGCAAAATGGCTCTCGAGATTCAGATTGTATATCGCACCTCAGTTGAACTTGCGTTTTGGTAGCTTATAGCGCTATATGTCCCTTCAGGGACGGTATTATGCACTTAGCGTGCTTGTGACCGAAATTTGGTATTTTATATTAATGAGCAATTTAGCTCGATGTACACCTCTTTAGGTGAGTGTTATGTGTGGATCAGGTGGCACGCCGCCATGAGTGTGTTATTTGGATCAAGTTGCGCACCGCAACAGTGTGATATTGAACATAGTTTTCTATATGCTATTTTTGTATGCCTTGCTTCCTATTTTCTCAGGAGAGCACGTATTAGTGCGTGAGTTAGGAAGTTCCTTCCAGAGTTGTTTTCCTTTTTGTACCGTATTTTAATCGGTAGCCTATCAGCACTTTGTGGTATTATATGAGACTTTTGATTATGTACGGGGTGGCCTATTGCCTAAGCAGTTCGTACTGGATGAGGTCACGCATTGGGGCGAAGTTATGTGGATGTATGATATTGCGAGTTAGATTCGTGTGTTCTGTCTCTATGATGGGAGACGGGTTATCTGTCTTGTGTTGTGGTGGTACTGGAGAGCTTGAGGTATAGCTCTTTCATTTGAGTCATTTTCATGAATTGAGTATGTTTGGACTGTTACGTATTGGAGCGCGTATTGCGCGAGTTGTGGCTTAGTGTTGTACTAATGTGTAATGTCACCAGAGTGGTGTGTTGATTAGATGAGATCGTTGGGATCTTTAATGAGTACGAGCAGATTCGATTTTAGTATGTTGGAAGGATAATATCGAGCTTCGAATCAAAAATTTGATGTAGTATTTGCCAAAGGAGAAGTGGTCTCATGAATGGTTGATCTGAGAAATGGTGATGGTTTACTGCGTGTTTTAGTTATCAGTTGCAGTATATGTAAAAGTATTGAAAGAAACTTTAGTTGTTAAGAGGTTTTCTACGGTATTCAGGCCTTGTGTGCAACTGTTGTGAATGGGAGTTATCGCTACATGTGTTTGAGTTATATGGAATATCAGGTAATTGCACCTGAGGTTGCATGTATAGATTATTACAGCTGGTTCGGGCTTGTTCTGAATATAGATGGGAGGTTCTGAACTTGTGTACGATTTCGGAAATGGAAATGTGGTTCTAAGGTTTATGGGCTAGATTAGATTATGAAATTACAGTGACAATGTTTAATCGGACCTATGTGAGATAGGGTGACGGAGGATCACCCCCGGGTATATAGATGGTAAAGTTATTCAGCTATTGGTTGGCTTCTAGAACAACTCTGGGTATGCTCGAGGACGAGTGTTTGTTTAAGTTGGGGAGGATATGATGACCCGACCCGTCGTCTCATGGGTTACCGCTCCATTTCCCCCATTTCCTGCTTCTTTATGCTTCATTGTCAGTGTCTTGTGTGATCGAGTTGGCTTGGATTGATTTTAGAAGAAAATGAGATATTTAGTCTCTTTAAGGAAGGCTTAGTTGGGAAAAGTCAACCGGATGTTGACTTATGAGTTAGAGTGCTCGGATGTGAATTTCGATGATTCGGTTAGCTTTGGCGGATATTTTTGACTTAGGAGTGTTATCGGAAGTGAATTTGGAGGTCCGGTGTAGATTTAGGCTTGAATTGGCGAAGTTAGTATTTTGGCGAATTCCGGTTGATAGGTGAGATTTTGAACCGAGGGTCAGAATGGAATTCTAAGAGTTTTTGTAGCTTTGTTAGGTGATTTGGGATGTGTGTGCAAAATTTCCGGTGATTCAGAGGTGTTTTGGTTGGGTTTTTGATCGAATGGGTATTTCGGAAGTTTTTGAGAAACTTAGGCTTGAATTCGATGAGTTTTGAGTAATTTTATGTTGTTTGAGGTGTTTTGAAGATTGGAGCAAGTTTGAATGAGGTTATGGGATGTGTCGGCATGTTTGGTTGAGGTCCCGAGGGCCTCAGGTGAGTTTCGGATGGTCTAACTGGCTAGTTTTGATGTTGAAAAATTGCAAGTTTTTCATTTCCAGGTGTTGCAGGTTTTAAGTTATCGCGATCGCGTGGAAGGAAAATTGGGGCTGGCAAATTGCCCTTTGCGTTCGCAGTAATAGGCATGTGTTCGCATAGTTGTAGAGGGGAAAGCTTCGCGATCGCGCTTGTGTGAACACGATCGCGTATAAGGAATTGGGGGCCCAGGGGATTTGTTCTCCGCGTTCGCATAAGCTGGTTTGCGATCGCATAGGGTTGGGTGTTGAAGCTTCGAGATTGCATGAGATTGGTCGCAATCGCATAGGCCAATCTTGATGCCATGGAAATTGTTCTCCGCGATTGCGTGCCTTGGGTCGCGATCGCATAGAGGAAAAGAATTTTGGTCAGAAGGGTTTTATTAAATATTTCATCCGCGAGCCAAACCTTATTTCCACCGTTTTTAGCAACCTTGAGAGCTTTTGGACAGAAATTGAATAGGGTTTCGACTGGAAGTGATTGGACGTAAGTCCTATAAACTAAAAACACATTTTTATTGTGAAATTGACCTTGGAATCCATGGAAACTTAGCACAAAGAGGAAGAACTAGGGCTTGAGTTTTAATATTTCAAATTGGGATTTGAGGGGTCATTCGGACTCCGATTTTGGTTTTCTTTATATATATAGACTCGTGGCGAGATAAAGAATCCATTAATGTTAAATTTTCTGATTTTCAAGAAGTGGGCTCAGGGCTCGGGTTTTGCTAATTTCGAGATTTTTGCTATTTTCGATGGTTTTCGATCAGGTATTGTTCCATTGGCATATTGTGATGTATTCATTTTGGTTTTGATCAGATTCGGCACGCGAGGAGGTCGATTTTAGAGGTAAGGGCATAGCGAGCTATGATTTTGGCCGGCTTGAGGTGAGTAATAGATGTAAATGATGTCCTGAGGGTTTGAAACCCCGTATTTGCACATCGTAGTGCTATATTGAGGTGACTTGCACACCAAATAGTGAGCGTGGGGTAGAGCACCATTGGGGATTGTGACTTAGTCCATCCCGATTAATGAATTTACTGCGTAGTTGACTAAAATTCACTTGTCATCATCATAATTTGGGCTGATTGCCATATTTGGTCTTCGTGCCAACTATTTGAACACTTCGGGGATTATTGTTGATATTTTATCAATGTTTTGATTTTATACATGAACTCAGTCATGTATTTTCCACTGTTAAGACTCAGTCAAGTTTATTTTGCTTTAACACTTGAAATGATATTTCTAATAATATTTGGGCTGAGCATCATGTTTTAACTGTTGCCCTAGTGACTTATGTGATTTGACTGGGTAAGGCCGAGGGCCTGTATTGTGAGGATGCTTTTGGATCGGCCCGCATGCCACAACAGAGTTATACTGATACTGATATGAGGTTGAGGGCCTAGACTTGATGCCACGAGATGGATTGATATTGCGCTTGGGCCGTAAGGGGCCCCTCCCGGAGTCTGCACACCCCCAGTGAGCGCCGTCGACGATAAATAAATGGAGCGGGCTACACGCCGCAGTGGGTACTGGAGAGTACCGGTCTATGTGTTGCATTGCATATTTGATTGTCATTTACTTATTTATCTGTTGTGGTATTTCCTTAATTATTTTCATTGATCTACTGATTTTATACTACTGGGTTTAAGTTGTTGTATTTATAGAATTACTTTGTGCCTATTCAGGATTTCTTATTCTCAACCTTTATTTATGTTTATTACTCACTGGGTCGGAGTACTCACATTACTCCCTGCACCTTGCGTGTAGATCCAGGTACACCTTAGGCTGTGTGAGGACTTCTCTGCCTAACATCATATCTGGGAGTATCAAGGTAGCTGCATTTGACGTTTGCAGTCCTGATCTTCCTTCTATCTTATTTACTTTATTTCCACATTTCTAGATAATGATATGTAGTACGTTGATACTCATGTATTAGAGGCTCAGACTTGTGACATCGGATTCTTCGGGTTGTGTAGTTGTTTTATTATTTGGGATTCCGCATGTTTTAATTTCATTTCAGGGTTTCAGTATTATGACTTAGTAATTTATTTGTGTTAATTAATTCATAAACTAGATAAAATGGTTAGGGTTGTTTAATTGGTCGGGCCTTCCTAGCAGTGTGTTGGACGCCATCACGACCGGGGTTGGAGTCGTGATATTTTGTAACCAAATATTCACCAAGAGATTGTAAATATTTATTTTTATAATTATTTTGTTCAAAAATACTTTTAATATCTTTGCTGGTAATATCTTCATTTTTATTTTTTTTAATTTGAAAGTATTAGCTATTACAGAAGCATTTGCATAACTTGTTGAAAATCCTTGTGCCGGAGGAAGTTCTGAGAGGACTTCTTCTCCGGAGGAGGTTTTCCAAAATTTTAAAACATTAACAGATTTAGAAAAAGGAAAATCTAATTGGTGATATTCAGCATAAGTTTCAAACCAAGAAATTGATTTGTTCTTTTACGAAGTTTAATGACTCATAGTAAATACTTTGGAGATTTTTTCTGTCGTCTCCTTGAAACTTCTGGAAAAACCAAGTTCTTTTGAAAATATTTTCTTGCGAATAAAAATTTGGTCGAATTTTTTCTTTATCAATTTGGAAGTCCTTTTCCAAAACACCTAATTTAGCACCTAAAGCTGAGTAAGTGGGAGATTGAGGTTGTTCATAATTAACTTCTGTTGGAGGGGTTGTTTCTACAGAATATTTAGCTTGGGGAATCCTAGAGTCAAAATTAACAGTTCCAATTCTAGAAGAAAAAGAAGATATTGAATGTCTTCCAGACTGAATCTCAGATTGTGCCGAAGCGGATGAGACAGAGACTCTTTGGTTGAGGAACCTTTGGAAGGAAATAGCTAAAATATAAAAGAAGATGAAGCGCTCGGAACACAGGGCCGGGTTCTTGTAGGTATTGATACACTTGTAAATTGATTCATCGACTTATAACCTACTCAGATGCATGTATATATATTAAAAACAGAACGACTTATATCAATTAATATGTTATAATTGATTCATCAACTTATAACCTAGTGATGAATGAATGTGATTCATTAACTCTGTTACAATACAAATAATGAATACAATATCTATAACATGCTATATATGTAGTTATAGTAGCACGAAGTGTGTGTGTTATATATATACACACACTAACATATAGCATTATATACGTTATAGTATTACAGTGAAGTATTTGTGTATGTGCATGTTATATATATACATATATATATATAAAAGAACATGAAGCGCTCGAAACACAGGGTCGGGTTCTTGTAGGTATTGATACACTTGTAAATTGATTCATTGACTTATAACCTACTGAGATGCATGTATATATATTAAAAACAAAACGTCTCGACTTATATCAATTAATATGTTATAATTGATTTATCGGCTTATAACCTAGTGATGAATGAATGTAGTTCATTAACTCTGTTACAATACAAATAATGAATACGGTATCATGTACTATAACATGCTATATATATAGTTAAAGTAGCAGAAGTGTGTGTGTTATATATATACACATACTAACATATTGTACTATAACAAGTTTGTGATGACCCGGGCTGTCGTCTCATGTGTTACTGTCCCGTTTTTTCCGTTTATTGCTTCTTAATATTTCATTATCGGTATGTGGTGTGTGAGAGTTGATTGGGATTGGTTTTGATAAGAAATGAGGAACTTAGTCTCCTTAAGGAAAGTTTAAGTTGAAAATATCAATCGGATGTTGACTATTGAGTTAGAAGGATCAGATGTGATTTCCGGTGATTCGGTTAGCTTCAGGGGATGATTTGTGACTTAGGAGTGCGATCGGAATTGATTTTGG
>MDKF010103983.1:0-29276 GCA_026770625.1 Nicotiana glauca | reverse complement strand
GAAAACGCCAAAGTTCCATTTTCGCCAATTCACGCCTTCTCTCTCGTAGTTCCCCGGTAAGTCAGAACATAAACTCACACAAAGGAGAAACCACAAAATGTCAAAAAGGGTTCTATTTTTCCTCACATTTTCAGGGTTTCTATAACGACCCGACTGGTCGTTTCATGAGTTACCGCTCCATTTTCCCCATTTTTGCTTCTTATTTCTTTTTTATCGGTACTATGTGTTATTGGGTTGGTTAGCTCGGGTTCGGAGAGATTTTGGTAAGGTTTGAGACACTTAGTCTCGTTTGAGTAAGCTTAAGTTCGAAAAGTCAACTGGATATTGACTTATGTGTTAAAAGGCTCAAATGTGAGTTTTGATGGTTCGAACAGCTTTGGGAGATGATTTGGGACTTAGGAGCGTGATCGGAATGTGTTTTGGAGGTCTGGAGTAGATTTAGGCTTGAATTGGCGAAAATGGAACTTTGGCGTTTTCTAATGGATAGGTGAGATTTTGATTTAGGGGTCGGAATGGAATTTTGGGAGTTGCAGTAGGTCTGTTGTGTCATTTGAAATGTGTGTGCGAAATTTCAGGTCATTCAGATGTGGTTTGATAGACTTTTTGATGAAAAGCATAATTTGGAAGATTTTGAGAACCTTAGGCTTGAATCCGATGTGTTTTGGTTGATTTGATGTTGTTTGAGGTGTTTTGAAGATTGGTATAAGTTTTATTACTAGTATATGGCTTATTGGTGCTTTTGATTGAGGTCCCGAGGGTCTCGGGGTGATTTCGGATGGTTGATGGAAGGTTTGGTGTTGAGTTGGGAAGTTAAAGTCATTTTATTACTGTAATAACTGCACCTGCGTTTGGGAGGTTGCAGGTGCGATGCTTGCAGAAGCAATCCAGGAGGCGCACCTGCAATATTTTAACCGCAGTTGCGGTATGGAACTTTTAAGTGAAAACTACAGGTGTGGTGGGCTAGGCCGCAGAAGCGGGACAGCAGAAACGGGAAAAGGGTTGCAGGTGCGAAAACCCTGGGCCAGAAAGTATAACAGATTTCCTTTGCGAATTTTTGATTATTCCACCATTTCTAAGATGGCTTTGGAGCTTTTGGGAGATTTTGAAGAGGGATACAAAGGATATCGTTTGGAGTTAAGATTTTCGAACCTAGTAATCGATCCTATGGCATTATTTTACTGATTTGGCCAAAAATTAGTGGAAATTAAGGGTTAAAAATTGGGAAACTAGGGCTTGAGAATTGGAGACCTTTGAACAAGGGTTTGAGGGGTCATTTGTGATAGTATTTTAGAACTTTTGATATGTATGAACTCGTGGGGAGATAACGAGTCTAATGATATATCAAAATTCAAGACGCGGGCACGAGGGTCGGGTTTGGTTAATTTCGGGATTTGCATGGTATTTTGATTACCTTTGAGTGAGCTTCATTCCCTTAGCATATTTTGATGGTTATGTACTGATTTTTGGCTAGATTTGGAGCATCCGGAGGCCGATTTGAGGGGCAAAGGCATCGCGAGCTAGAGTTTGGACCGGAGTGAGGTGAGTAATGATTGTAAATATCGTCCTGAGTGTATGAAACCCCAAATTTCATATTGTTGTGCTATGTTGAGGTGACACACATGCTAGATGACAAGTGAGCGGTCGTACACCATTGGGGATTATGACTTAGTCCATCCCGAATGACTATTTTACAGTGTTCTTGATTGAAAACCATTTGCTATCATCATGTATGGGCTGAATGCCATATTTGGGCTCCGTGCCAACTGTTTTGGACCCTTAAGGAATTTTTACTGCTATTTTTTCACTGTTTTGATTTCATATATGTACTCAGTCCGGCCATATCCTACCATTTTCATAACTCAGCCATGTTTATTCTGTTTTAACACATTAAATGATATTTGGGCTAAGCATCATATTTTACTGTGCCCGAGTAGCTTTTAGAGATTTCTGACTGAGTAGGGCTGATGGCATATGTTGTGAGGATTGTTATGGGATCGGGCTTCATGTTGTATCAGTATTGTACTGATTATGATTTTGAGGTCGATGGCCTGAGTTGTACGCCACAAGGTAGCCTGATATGAGGCCGATAGCCTATTCGATAATGCCACGAGATTGCTTATATTGAGTTTGGGCCATAAAGGGCCCCTCCCGGAGTCTGTACACCCCAGTGAGTGCGCGTACCCAGTATAATATGTGGTAAAGCCCGAGGGGCTAAGGTTGTTCCATGTTATTACCCGAAGGGCTGATTCTATTGATTGTGCATACGGAGCTGAATGTATGTGTTTGCCTGTTCTTGTTATTTTTATCAGTTACTTGTTTAATTGCTAAAGATGCTTAAAAGAGGTTTTCATTGGAATAAGGTGTTTTCTTACAAGTTTCATTGTTTTATTGCACTGCATTGATTTTTACTGCTTCTGTGTAGTATCTTGTTTTGTTTTACGTATTTTCTTATCGCCCAGTCTTCATTTATTGTTATTATTCACCGAGTTAGGGTACTCACTTTACTCCCTGCACCATGTGTGCAGATTCAGGAGCCTCGGGTCCCGCGAGTGAGGGTTGATTGCACCCAATAGGTCCTTTGGAATCTTACTTTCTATTTCTAGTTCTATAATAGATCGTATAAACTCTTTCTGACTCTTAAACACATGTTAGATGCTCGTGACTGGTGACACCCCGATGTCGGGTTGTGTTGGGTTTTCCGCAAATTGTACTATTTCACTTCTATTTTGGGATTAGTAGCATGTTAATAACTTAAAATCTATTTTTATAATTGTTTAAAATAAATTGGGTGTTGTGTCGGATGGCCTTGTTTCATAATAGGCACCATCATGACCGGGTCTGGGTTCAGGGTCGTGACAAGTTAGTATCAGAGCCTAGGTTGCACAGGTCTCATGAATCATGACCACGTTTAGTAGAGTCTCGCAGATCAGTAAAGAGACGTTTGTATTTATCCTCGAGAGGCTATAGAGCCTTTAGGAAAAACTTCATATTCTTGAAATTCTTGTCATGCGAATTTGTTGATTTGAGTACTAAATTTTTATTATTCTATTATCTCATAGATGGTGAGGACACAAGTGGCCGGTAAGGATGGAAGACCACCAGTACCACCAGCTGTGGTCACTAGAGGTCAAGGACGCAGTCGAGGCCATGGTAGGGGTGGGGTGTGACCCGCACAGCAGCTAGGGCAGCACTTACAAATCCACTTGCTGCCCCAGTTCAGGATCAGGTCCCAGTTGTGGATGCTCCAGCAGCACCAACTCGGGCACTAACTGTGCCCATTATGATTCTGGATCTTTCGTATGCAGTGGCCTAGCTCAGGCGGTCTCAGTTACTACAGCCGCAGTTACTTCTCAAGCTGGGAGAGGCACTAAAACTCCCGCCGCTCACACACCTGAGCAGGTCGTGCAGGGACTTCAGACACCAAGAGCACATCCAGCCCGACCGGTTGCAACTGCTCAGGACTATGTAGCTCCTGCCATGCCAGAGGACGAGCAACGCAGGTTGGAGAGGTTTGGTAGGCTTCAACCTCCGACTTTTAGTGGTGTAGAGAGTGAGGATGCCCAGGGTTTCTTAGACAAGTGTTAGCGGATTCTTCGTACAACGGGTATTCTGGAGATCAGCGGGGTTGCTTTCACTACTTTTTAGTTTTTTGGAGCTGCTTTCACTTGGTAGGAGGCGTATGAGAGGCGTAGGCCTGTTGGTGCTGCACCCCTTACTTTGCAGCAATTCTCTATTTTCTTTTTGGAGAAGTATGTGCCACAGTCTCGTAGAGAGGAGCTCTGCATATAGTTCGAGTGGTTGCGTTATGGAGAGATGAGTGTGATGTAGTATGAGATAAGGTTCTCGAAGTTAGCTTGTCATGCTATTTGGTTGGTTCCTAGAGAGAGGGAGAGGATTAGGAGGTTTATTGATGGCCTCACGTATCAGCTTCGTATTCTCATGACTAGGGAGAGGGTGTTTGGTGCTACTTTTAAGGAGGTTGTAGACATTACTCGAGAGATTGAGTCAGTTCGGCGCTAGGAGCGAGATGAGAGGGAGGCCAAGAGGCCTCGGGGATCTAGTAGTTCTAGAGGTGCTCATTCGAGGGGTCAGTTTCAGCATGGCAGAGGCTGTCCCCTCAGGCATGATCAGCCAACTCGCCCAGGTTAGTGTGTGATGCCATTGGGACATGGTTCTAATAGTTCTCATCAGGTCCAGTCATCACTCAGTGCCTTTCCGGCCCAGAGTTTGTCCCGTGCTCCATCAGTTTAGGGTTCTTCTATGGCAGGTGCATCTGCTAGTCATTTTGGTGCTAGGGGTTCCCTTCAGTCCCCCTCTCCAGCACCCGGGAGTTGCTATGAGTGTGGAGAATTGGGTCATATATGGAGGCAGTGTCCTCGTCGTCTTGGGGGTTTATCTCAGTAGAGGAGTCAGCCGTTAGCTTCAACGCCAGTTACTTCACCATCACCCACCCAGCCAGCTAAGGGTAGAGGTCAGTTAGCTAGGGGTCACCTTAGAGGGGGAGGTCGCTCAAGTGGAGGTCAGGCCCATTTTTATGCACTTCCATCTAGACCCGATGCTATTGCTTCTAATGCTATTATTACAGGTATTATTTCAGTCTATCGTAGAGATAGCTTGTTATTTGGATACCCCGTGAGTCTCTTATTTCATTTGTTCATGTATCTACTTTGGTGGGCGATACTGTTATTGCAGACCATGTGTACCGGTCATGTGTGGTAACTATTGGGGGTCTGGAGAACCGAATGGATCTTTTGTTGTTATGTATGGTAGACTTCGATGTTATATTGGACATGGATTGGCTATCTCCATGTCGTGCTATTTTGGAATGTCATGCTAAGACAGTGACATTGGCTATGCCGGATGTGCCACGGATTGAGTGGAAAGGTTCAATGATTATGTTCCTAACAAGGTTATTTCTTTCTTGAAGGCCCAACGTATGGTTGGGAAGGGTTGTCTTTCATATCTAGCCTTTGTGAGGGATGTTAGTGCAGAGACTCCAAGTGTTGATTCTGTTCTTGTTGTGAGGGATTTCCCTATGTGTTTCCTACAAACCTGTTGCGCATGCCACCGGATAGGGATATTGATTTGGGTATTGATCGGGTGCCGAGAAATCAGTCTATTTCTATTCCACCCTATCGTATGGCACCAGCGGAGTTGAAGGAGTTAAAGTAGCAGCTTCAGGAACACCTTGATAAGGGATTCATCCGGCCTCGTATGTCTCATTGGGGTGCACCGGTTCTATTTGTGAAGAAAAGTATGGCACGATAATGATGTGCAGTGATTACAACCAGTTGAACAAATTAACAATTAAGAACCAGTATCCTTTACGTCGTATCGATGATTTGTTCGAATAGCTTTAGGAAGCGAGAGTGTTCTCCAAGATTGATCTCGGTACAGATTACCACCGGCTGAAGATCAGGGACTCGGATATTCTTAAGACAACTTTCAGGACCAGATATGGTCATTATGAGTTCCTTGTGATGTCTTTTGGGCTGACCAATGCCTCAGCAGCGTTCATGCATTTGATGAACAACGTGTTCCGGCCATATCTCGACTAGTTTGTCATAGTTTTCATTGATGATATTTTGGTGTATTCGCATAATCAAGAGGAGCAAGCGGCGCATTTGAGAGTTGTGTTGTAAAGATTGAGGGAGGAGAAGCTTTATGCAAAGTTCTCCAAGTATGAGTTTTGGCTCAATTTTGTGGCATTCTTGGGGCACGAAGTGTCCAGTGAGGGTATTTAGGTTGATCCGAAGAAGATAGAGGCAGTTCAGAGTTGGCCCAGACTTTCCTCAGCCACAAGGATTCACATTTTTCTTGGTTTGGCGGGTTATTATCACCGGTTTGTTCTGGGATTTTCATCTATCGCATCTCCCTTTACAAGTTAACTCAGAAGGGTGCTCTATTTGTGTGGTTGGATAAGCGTGAGGAGGGCTTCCAGAAGCTCAAGACTGCCTTGACCAGAGCTCCACTGTTAGTATTGCCATCAGCTTCAAGTTCTTATACCATGTATTGTGACGTTTCAAGAGTTGGTATTGGGTGTATGTTGATGCAAGATGGTAGAGTTATTGCTTATGCTTCTTGTCAGTTGAAGTCTCATGAGAAGAACTACCTTGTTCATGATTTGGAGTTGGTTGCCATTGTTCACGCATTGAAGATTTGGAGGCATTATTCGTATGGTGTGTCTTGTGAGGTGTTTATTGATCATCGTTACCTCCAGCACTTATTCAAGCAGAAGGATCTCAATTTGAGGCAGCGGAGGTGGTTGGAGTTGCTAAAGGATTATGATATTGCTATTTTGTACCATCCGGGGAAGGCCAATGTGGTGGTCGATGCTTTGAGCCGAAAGGCGGTGAGTATGGGGAGTTTCACATATATTCCAGTTGGGGAGAGACCTCTTGCAGTTGATTTTCTGGCATTGGCCAATCGATTTATGAGGTTTGATATTTCGGAGCCCAATCGGGTATTCGCTTGTGTGATTTCTCGGTCTTCTTTATATGATCACATTAGAGAGCACCAATATGATGATCCTCATTTGCTTTTCCTTAAGGACAGAGTTCAGCACGATGATGCCATAGATGTGACCATTGGTGATGATGGGGTTTTGAAGATGCAGGACCGGATATGTGTGCCCAATGTAGATGGGCTTCGGGAGTTGATTTTGGAGGCCCATAGCTCGCGGTATTCTAGAGTGGACTATGAGCATCAGAGACCGGGTGGCTTGCTTCGGTAGATGGATATTCTAGAGCGGAAGTGGGAGCGAATCACCATGGACTTTGTAGTTGGGCTCCCACGGACTTTGAAGAAGTTCGATGCTATTTGAGTGATTCTGGATCGGCTAACCAAGTCCACGCACTTCATTCCTGTGTGTACTATTTATTCTTCAGAGCGGTTGGCAGAGATCTATATTCAGGAGATTATTCGGTTGCATGGTGTCCCGGTTTCCATCATTTCAGATAGGGTCACTTAGTTTACTTTACAGTTTGGGAGGTCTGTGCAGCAAGTGTTGGGTACTCAGGTTGAGTTGAGCATAACTTTTCACCCTCAGACGGACGGGCAGTCTGAGCGCACTTTTCAAATATTGGAGTACATGTTGCATGCTTGTGTCATTGATTTTGGAGGGTCATGAGATCAGTTTCTACCGCTCTCAGAGTTTGCTTATAACAACAGTTACTAGTCGAGTATTCACATGGCTCCATATGAGGCTTTGTATGGGAGGCAGTGTATATCTCCAGTTGGTTGGTTTGAGTCGGGCGAGGCAAAGCTACTGGGTGCAGACTTGATGTAGGATGCTTTAGACAAGGTGAAGGTGATTCGGGAGAGGATTCGTACAACGCAATCAAGGAAAAAGAGCTATGCTGATAGGAAGGTTCGGGATGTGCCATACATGGTTGGTAAGAAGGTTCTGTTAAAGGTTTCACCCATGAAGGGTGTTATGAGATTTGGGAAGAATGGTAAATTGAGTGCTCGATTCATTGGGCCTTTTGAGGTATTTTGGAGGATTGGGGAGGTGGCTTATAAGCTTGCTTTGCCACCCAGCTTGTCGAGTGTGCATCTAGTATTTCATGATTCTATGATCCGAAAGTATATTAGGGATTTGTCTCATATTCTGGGTTCCATCACAGTTCAGTTAGATGGCGATTTGACTTATGATGTGGAGCCAGTGGCTATTTTGGAGCGTCAAGTTTAAAAATTGAGATCAAAGGATATAGCTTCAGTGAAAGTGCAGTGAAGAGGTCGGCCCGTAGAGGAGGCTACCTGGGAGACCGATCGGGAGATACGTAGCAGATATCCTCACCTATTTGAGGCTTCAAGTATGTTTCTTGATCCGTTCGAGGACAGACGTTTGTTTAAGAGGGGAGGATGTAACGACCCGGCCGGTCGTTTCATGAGTTACCTCACTATTTTCCCTATTTCTGCTTCTTATTGCTTTGTTTATCGGTACTATGTGTTATCGGGTTGGTTGGTTATCCAAGAGGCGCACCTACGGTGGCACAGGTGCGATATTTTAACCGCAGATGTGGTATGGATATTTTAAGTAAAAATCGCAGGTGCAGTGGGCTAGGCCGCAGAAGCGGGAAAAGGGCCGTAGGTGCGAAAACCCTGGGCTAGAAAGTATAAAAGATTCCCTTCGCGAAGTTTTGATTATTCCACCATATCTAAGACGACTTTGGAGTTTTTTTCGGAGATTTTGAAGAGGGATTCAAAGGATATCGTTTGGAGGTAAGATTTTCGAACCTAGTAATCGATCCTATGGCGTTATTTTACTGATTTGGCCAAAAATTAAATTAAGGGTTAAAAATTGGGAAACTAGGGCTTGAGAATTAGAGACCTTTGAGCAAGGGTTTGAGGGGTCATTTGCGATCAGATTTTAGTACTTTTGATATGTATGAACTTGTGGGAAGATTATGAGTCTAATAATGTAAAACTTATCGAAATTCGAGACGTGGGCTCGGGGGTCGGGTTTGGTTGATTTCGGGATTTGCGTGGTATTTTGATTACCTTTTAGTGGGCTTTAGTCCCTTACTATCATTTGATGGTTATGTACTGTTTTTTGGCTAGATTTGGAGCATCCGGAGGCCGATTCGAGGGGCAAAGGCATGGCCAGCTAGAGTTTGGACCGGATTGAGGTGAGTAATGATTGTAAATATTGTCCTAAGGGTATGAAACCCTGGATTTCACATTGTTGGGCTATGTTGAGGTGACGCACACGCTAGATAACGAGCGTAGGGTCGTGCACCATTGGGGATTGTGACTTAGTCCCTCTCAAATGACTGTTTTACCGCGTATTTTATTTTAAAACTATTTGCTATCATCATGTTTTGGGCTGAATGGCAAATTTGGGATTCGTGCCAACTGTTATGGACCTTTAAGGAATTTTTACTGCTATTTCCTCACTGTTTTGATTTCATATATGTACTTAGTCATGCCATATCCTACTGTTCTCAAAACTTAGCCATGTTTATTCTGTTTTAACACTTTAAATGATATTTGGGCTGAGCATCATGTTTTACTATGCCTGAGTGGCTTTTAGAGATTTCTGACTGAGTAGGGCTAAGGGCCTGTGTTGTGAGGATTATTATGGGATCGGGCTGTATACCGCAACAATATTGTACTAGTTATGATTTTGAGGTCAAGGTCCTGAGTTGTATGACATGAGGTGGCTTGATATGAGGCCGAGAGCGTGTTTGATGATGCCACGAGATGGCTTAATATTGCACTTGGGCCATAAGGGGCCCCTCTCGGAGTCTGTACACCCCATTGAGTGGGGTACCCAGTGTGATATGTGGTAAAGCTTGAGGGGCTGAGGTTGTTCCATGTTATTGCTCGAGGGGCTAATTCTGTTGATACTGTGCCCGAAGGGCTGATTGTATCTGTTTACCTGTTCTCGTTGTTTTTATCAGTTAATTGTTTATGTGATGACCCGGCCGGTCGTCTTAAGAATTAATTCCTCGCTCCCCTATTAACTAGTTCCCCTAAATTCATTTAAGCTATTGTGGTTTGCCGGGACGTTCGGTGTTGGGTATCGGAGAGTTTTGGGACACTTAGTCCCTAAATGAGAGCTTAAGTGTTGAAAAATGGTCTGTAGTCGGAATAGTGTGAAGACGACCTCATAATGGAAATCCGACGGTTCAGTTAGCTCGTTAGGTGATTTCGTGATTGGGAGCATGTTCGGAATGTATTTTGGAAGTCCGAAGCTCATTTAGGCTTGAAATGCCGAAGTTTGAATTTTTGAAGTTTCCGGCCCGATAGTGAGTTTTTCATCCGAGGGTCGGAATGGAATTCCGGAAGTTGTAGTAGCTCCGTCGTGTCATTTGGGATCTCTGTGCAAAGTTTTAGGTCATTCGGACGTGTTTAGGTTAGGTTTTTGATCGAAAGTGTATTTTGATAAAATTTGAAGTTCTTAGGCTCAAATACTTGTTTAATTCGAGTTTTCGGTGTTGTTTTTGGTGGTTTAAAGATTTGTACAAGTTTGAATGAGGTATTAGGTGTTATTGGTGCTTTTGGTTGAGATTCTGGGGGCCTCGGGATGATTTTGGGTGGTTAATGGGAAGATTGGAGAGGTGTTGCAGCAGCTGAACCATTAATGCTTCTAGTATTTTTGCATCTGAGGCTTGGGAACCGCAGATGCTGCGCCGCAGAAGCGGCTAAATGGCCACAGAAGCGGCTTTGCTCCTTTCTCTCAGAAACCGCAGAAGCGGTTCTATTCCAGCAGAAGTGGAGCCACAAAAGCGGCTTAGGCATCGCAGAAGCGGCTCAGGCATCACAGATGCGGTCCCAGGCCTTTTAGTGAAAATCGCAGAAGCGGCTCTTGTACCGCAGATGAGGTCCCTTGTCGGCAGAAGCGGAAATCCCTGTTCAGAAATAGTGAAACGAGGGTTTAATTTCAAAAGTTGGAAAAATCAAATTTGAGCTCGGGAGAGGGTGATTTCGAGAGGGTTTTGAAGAGGAGATTATTGGGTAACGTTTCTTTAAATCCCTTCTAGTTATATTTCATCATTACGTAGTAAAATCCATCACTAAAATTTGAATTGAGGATCAAAATTTGGAAAAATTGGGTAAAGACTTCATAGGCTAAACTATTGAGTTTTGAGTGGGTGTTTGACCTTCAAATTGGGAGATTTTTATATGGTTAGACTCGTGAGAGTACAAGGGTTCTGAAAATATAAAAGTTATTCGATTCCGAGATGTTGGACTGAAGGGCATTTTGGTCATTTTACCTAATTTCACGTCGTAGCTTTGAATTAAACAGTAAAACCAGTTGTCTGCAATGTTATTTCTGATATGTAATTGAATTAAATAGATTTGAGCCATTTGGAGTCGGATACTCGTGGCAAAGGCGTGGTTTCTGGTTGATTTTTGTGTCGGTTCGAGGTAAGTGGCTTGTCTAACCTTGTGTGGGGGACCTTTCCCCTTAGGATTTGTTAATTGGTATTTCACTACCTTGTACGCGAGGTGAAGAGCCCGTACTTGAGCTAATTGTTGAAAAATCCAGTTTTTACTTAAGATATTGAGACTGAGTTTCCTTCATATTTGCCTTATTTTATTTGCAATTATAACCTGTGTTGGATTAGAAAAGCATGTTTAGTTGACTCAACTTGCCTAATTATTTAAGTTTCCTTGACTGTACTACGTGAAGTCTTTTGTACTTCATTTCCTGATATCTTCTGGTTGTGGTTGCGCATTTACAATGGGACTACGGATGTGGGATTTCGGTAGCTCCCCCCTTTGTTTGTTTACTTTGGTACTACAGGTTAGATTCCCGGTAGATCCCCCTGCACTTTTACTTTGGGACTACGGGTTATATTCCTAGTAGATTCCTCCCTACACATTGTTAGTTGGACTACGGGACGGTATCCTGGGAGATCCTTCGTATTTATATATGTGATGGACTACGGGACGGTATCCCGGGAGATCCACTAGACAGTTGAGAAAAGGACTACTGGATGGTATCCTGGGAGATCCTCGTTGTTACCATTTGATACTGAATTGTACATATTCCGTGTTTACTCTGTTCTTTGTGTAGTTTTTATTGCCTGTTTAACATGTCTATTCTCACTGCTGTACTCATTATTACTGTTAGTTTTCATATTGTTAAATTTATATTATATTGTTTGACCTCAGTAGGGCCCTGACCTTCCTCGTTACTACCCACCGAGGTTAGGCTTGGCACTTACTGAGTATTGTTGTGGTGTACTCATGCCCCTTCTGCACATGTTTTTTATGTGCAGATCCAGGTTTCTCCACTCAGGCGTACTATCCTCGAGATATCTGCCGCGTCCGGAGACCAGGAGTCTCTATTCTGTTCCAGCTTTAGTAGTTAATCTATCCTTTTCTTTTAGTTGTTTACACATTCTGGAGTTAGGGCAGCATATTACATTTCTATTAGCCTGTGGTTCCCGTGAGTTTCCGAGTTTTGGGATGAGATTGTAGACTTCTGCATTTTATTTTTGGGTTGTATATGCCAAGTGGTACTTATATACAGTTTTCTTCTAGTTTTGCGTAGTTTAATTAAATGTTTCCGCAAGTTATATTAATTTCTGAATTGTTAGGCATACCTAGTTGTAGGAACTAGGTGCCATCACGACATGTTCATGGAGGGTGAACCGGGGTCGTGACAAGTTGGTATCAGAGCTCTAGGTTCATAGGAGTCACGGAACACAGGCCGTTTTATTAGATTCTCACTGATCAGTACGGAGACGTCTGTACTTATCTACTAGACGCTATGCAACTATTTAGGATTTCATTGAATTCCTGGTTGTGCGATATTTTTGACATCAATTCTAAACTTTTGTCTTCTGTTCTCTCACAAATGGTGAGGACACGTGCTACTCAAGATAATCAGGCACCCGCGCCCCTTCCTGCAGCCGTTAGAGGCTGGGGCCGGGGGAGAAGTCGAGGACGCGCACGTGGTGCAGCCAGAGCACCTGCGCGAGCTTCCGCCGAGGCACCCCCAGCAGATCCAGCCGGAGCTCAGGCACCTGGCATGCCTACTACTGCCACTACTACTCCAGATCTCTAGGAGATTTTGGCTCAGTTCATGAGTATGTACACCACCTTGGCTCAGGCAAGATTGCTTCCCCTGGCTGCAACCACATCCCAGGCCGGTGGAGGAGCACAGACTCTCGCCGTCCGTACTCCTGAGCTGCGAGTGCATGTTGAGCAGGCTCCCGAGATTATTCCCGCACCGCCTGCAATGCCAGTTCAGGCCGAGGATTGGTCAGCTGTTTCAGAGGATGAGCAACAGAGACTTGAGAGGTTCAAGAAGTATGATCCCCCCGTATTCAGTGGATTAGCATCAGATGATGACTTGGGATTTCTAGAGGAGTGTCACCGTATTCTTCGCACTATGGGTATAGTGGAGTCCAGCGAGGTTTCCTTCACTGCTTTTCAGCTTCGGGGAGCCGCCTATGATTGGTGGCGTACTTATGAGATAGACAATCCAGTCGATGCTGCTTCACTGACCTGGACCCAGTTCTCGGATATTTTATGTGAGAGTTTGTCCCCTAGAGTCTCAGAGATGCATGGCGCACAGAGTTTGAGCATTTTCGCCAGGGTGCTATAAACGTTTTGGAGTATGCTATCTGTTATACCAAGTTTACCAGGCATGCACCGGCTTTGGTTGCTACAGTTCGGGAGAGAGTTCGCAGGTTCATTGAGGGTCTTATCCCACCCATTAGATATAGCATGCCTTGAGAGATAGAGATGGACATTCCTTATCAGTAGGTAGTGAGCATTGCTAGAAGGATTGAGGGTATCCTCACCAGGGAGCAAGAGGAGAGGGAGGCCATGAGGTCTCGAGAGTCGGGTCAATACTCTGGTGCCCGTAACCCAATAGTAGGTCATTATGGGAGAGGTTGTGCGAGTTTCCCCGTCCATTTAGCTCCTCCAGTATCCAGCAGTGCTCCAGCTCCGCCTATACCTCAGGAGCCTTACTATGCACTTCAAGTTTCTTGCACACCTCCTGCACGGGGTGCTTCTAGAGGTCAATCCAGCATACCTGGCCTGGATTAGTCACAACCACTGCGTCTTCCCAAAGCTTGTTTTGAGTGTGGTGATACACGCCACATGGTTAGGGACTGTCCCAGACTTGGTAAGGGTGCATCTTCACAGACTGCTCGGCCACAACGTGCTCCTCAGAGTTCTCAGGACATGATCAGAGCTCCAGCTGCTACCCTACCTGCCCAGCTATCTAGGAGCGGAGGTCGGGGAGATAGAGGTCACCCTGGAGAGAGGGGCTGGGCCAGATATTATGCCATTCCTGCTCGTACTGAGGCTGTTGCCTCCGACTCCGTCATTACAGGTATTATACTAGTTTGTCACAGAGAGGTATCAGTTCTATTCGATCTGGGTTCTACTTATTCTTATGTATCTTTTTACTTTGCTCCGCATTTGGGTGTGCCTCGGGATTCTTTGAGTTCCCCCGTTTTTGTTTCTACTCCTGTAGGGGATTCTCATGTTGTTGACCGTCTTTATCGGTCATGTTTGGTTACTATTTGTGGTTTTGAGACCAGAGCGGATTTATTATTAATCGGTATGGTTGATTTTGACATTATTTTGGGCATGGACTGGTCGTCGCCCTATTTTTCTATTCTTGATTGTCATGCCATGACCGTGACGCTGGCTATGCTAGGTATTCCATGTATTAAGTGGAGTGGTACTTTAGATCACACTCCCAGTAAAGTGATCTCTTTTCTTAAAGCTCAGCGCTTGGTTGAGAAGGGGTGTGCCACGTATTTAGCTTATGTGAGAGATGTCAGTGCTGATACCCCTTCTGTTGATTCAGTTCCAATGGTATGGGATTATCCCGATGTGTCTCTAGCTGATCTTCCGGGCATGCCGCCCAATAGAGATATTGATTTTGGCATTGATCTGTTGCCGGGCACTCAGCCCATTTCCATTCCTCCGTATCGTGTAGCTCCTCCTAAGTTGAAGGAGTTAAAGGATCAGTTAGTGGAATTTCTTTGTAAGGATTTTATTCGACCCAGTGTTTCACCATGGGGTGCTCCTGTTTTGTTTGTGAAGAAGAAGGATGGTTCTACGCATATGTGTATTGATTATCGCCAGCTGAACAAGGTTATAGTGAAGAACCATTATGCTTTGCCTCATATTGATGATCTGTTTGACCAGCTTTAGGGCGCACATGTGTTTTCTAAGATTGACTTGCGCTCAGGTTACCATCAGTTGAAGATTCGGGAGCCAGATATCCCGAAGACTACCTTCAGGACTCGATATGGTCATTACAGGTTCCTTGTTATGTCATTTGGGCTGACCAATGCCCCAGCAGCTTTCATCCATTTGATGCACAGTGTGTTCAGACCATATCTTGACTCGTTCGTTATTGTTTTTCTTGATGATATTCCGGTGTATTCCCAGAGTCGGAAAGATCATGAGCAGCACCTGAGGACCGTGCTTCAGACCTTGAAGGAGAAGAACTTACATGCAAGGTTCTCAAAATGTGAGTTTTGGCTGAGTTCTGTGGCATTCTTAGGCCACGTGATTTCGAGTGAGGGTATTCGGGTGGATCCGAAGAAGAAAGAGGCCATACAGAGTTGGCCCAAGCCATCCTCAACTATAGAGATTCGCAGTTTCCTTGGTTCGGCGTGCTACTACCATCGTTTCGTGGAGGGATTTTCATCAATTGTGGCCCCTATGACTAGATTGACCTAGGAGGGTGCCCCATTTCAGTGGATAGGGGAGTGTGAGGTGAGCTTTTAGAAGCTTAAGGAAGCTTTGACTACTGCCCCAATCTTAATGTTGCCTAACGGTTCAGGGTCTTATACTGTCTATTGTGACGCCTCGAGAGTTGTCCTTTGCAGCGGTGTTGATGCAGGATGGTAGGGTGATTGCCTACGCGTCCAGACAGTTGAACATACATGAAAAGAATTACCCTGTCCATGACCTTGAGTTAGCTGCCATTGTTCATGCCTTGAAGATCTGGCGTCATTATCTGTATGGTGTGCCTCGTGAGATCTATACTGACAATCGGAGCTTGAAACATTTACTTAAGCAATAAATATGCATCAGATGAGGTGGTTAGAGTTGCTGAAGGATTATGATATCACTATTCTTTATCACCAGGGCAAGGCCAATGTGGTGGCCGACACCTTGAGTCACCGGGCGAAGAGTTTAGGGAGTTTGGCATACTTACCAGCTTCAGAGAGGCCTATGGCAATGGATGTTCAGGCCCTAGCCAGCCAGTTTGTGAGATATGATCTTTCGGAGTCCAGTCGGGTTCTAACTTATGTGGTTTCCCAGTCTTCCTTATATGATCGTATCAGGGAGAAGCAGCATGAATATCCTTATTTGTTTGTCCTTAAGGACAAGGTTCAGCGTGGAGATGCCAGAGAGGTGACCATCGGAGATGACAGGGTATTGAGGAAGCAGGGCCAGATTTATGTGCCCAATGTTGATGGTCTTCGAGAGTTGATTCTAGCAGAGGCCTATAGTTGGTATTCCATCCATCCGGGTGCCGCGAAGATGTATCAGGACTTGAGGCAGCACTATTGGTGGAGGTGGATGAAGAAAGATATAGTTGGTTATGTGTCTAGATGCCTCAACTGCCAGCAAGTGAAGTATGAGCACTATCGCCCGGGTCGGTTGCTTCAGCAAATAGAGATTCCGAAGTGGAAATTGCAGCACATCACCATGGACTTTATATCTGGACTCCCACGGACCTTGAAGAAGTTTAATGCCATTTGGGTCATTGTGGATCGACTGACCAAGTCTGCTCATTTCATTACTGTGTGTACCACCTATTCATCGTAGGAGTTGGCGGAGAATTATACCCGAAAGATCTGCATGGTATTCCGATTTCTATTATTTTGGACAGAGGTACTCAGTTTACATCGCGGTTCTTGAGAGCCGTGCAGCAGTAATTAGGTACTTGGGTGGAGTTGAGCACATCATTTCACCCCCAGATAGGCGGACAGTCTGAGCGCATTATTCAGATTTTTGAGGATATGCTCCGTGCATGTGTGATTGAGTTTGGAGGGTCTTGGGATCATTTCTTGCCATTGGCAGGTTTTATTTACAACAACAGTTATCAGTCCAGCATTCAAATGGTGCCATTTGAGGCTTTATATGGTAGGAGGTGTAGATCTCCTGTGGGTTGGTTTGAGCCGGGTGAGGCCAGGCTATTGGGCATAGAGTTGGTTCAGGACGCATTGGAGAAGGTTAAGATGATTCAGGATAGACTCCGTATAGCCCAGTCCAAGCAGAAGAGTTACACGGATAGGAATGTTCGTGATGTTTCATATATGGTTGGTGAGCGGGTTCTGCTTCTTGTTTCGCCTATGAAAGGCGTCATGAGGTTTGGGAAGAAAGGAAAGTTGAGTCCGAGGTTAATTGGCCCTTTTGAGATCTTGAGGCGAGTTGGGAAGGTTGCCTATGAGCTTGCCTTACCTCCCAATTTGGCCGGATTTCATCCAGTATTTCATGTTTCGATGCTCCGGAGGTATCACGGTGACGCGTCGCACGTGTTGGATTTCAGTTCGGTCCAGCTAGACCAGGATCTATCTTATGTTGAGGAGCCAGTGGCTATATTGGACAGGCAGATCAGAAAGTTTAGGTCAAAGAACATAGCTTCAGTGAAGGTTCAGTGGCTGGGTCAGCCGGCCGAGGAGGCGACTTGGGAGACTGAGCAGGATATGCGCAATAGTTACCCTTATCTTTTCACTACTTCAGGTATGTTCTCTATGCTCGTTCGAGGACGAACAAATGTTTAAGTGCAGGAGGATGTGATGAACCAGCTGGTCGCCTTAAGAATTAATGCCCCGATCCCGTATTAACTACTTCCCCTAAGTTCATTTCTACTATTTTGGTTTGCCGGGACGTTCGGTGTTGGGTTTCGGAGAGTGTTGGGACACTTAGTCCCTAAATGAGAGCTTAAGTGTTGAAAAATGGTCCGTAGTCGGAACAGTGTGAAGACGAAGTGGGAATGGAAATCCTATGGTTCCATTAGCTCTGTTAGGTGATTTTGGGGTTGGGAGCATGTTCGGAATGTATTTTAGAAGTCCGTAGCTCATTTAGGCTTGAAATGCCGAAGTTTGAATTTGGAAGTTTCCGGCCCGATAGTGAGTTTTTGATCTGAGTGTCAGAATGGAATTTCAAAAGTTATAGTAGCTCCGTCGTGTCAGTTGGGATGTGTGTGCAAAATTTCAGGTCATTCGGACGTGTTTTGGTTAGGTTTTTGATCGAAAGTGTATTTTGATAAAATTTGAAGTTCTTAGGCTCAAATCCTTGTTTAATTCGAGTTTTCGACGTGTTTTTTGGTGGTTTAAGGATTGGTACAAGTTTGAATAAGGTATTAGGTGTTATTGGTGCTTTTGGTTGAGGTCCCGTGGGCCTCAGGATGATTTCGGGTGGTTAACGGGAAGATTGGAGAGGTGTTGCAGCAGCTGAACCATTGCTGCTAATGGTATTTTCTCATCTATGGCTTGGGAACCGCAGATGCGGCGCCGCAGAAGAGGCTTTACTTTTTTCCCTCAGAAATCGCAGAAGCGTTGTTATTCCCGTAGAAGCGAAGCCTCAGAAGCAGCTCAAGCATCGCAGATACGGTCCCTGGCCTTTTAGTGAAAACCGCAGAAGCGGCTCTTGTACCACAGATGCGGTCCCTTGTCCGCAGAAGTGGAACTCCCTGTTCATAAATAATGAAATCGGGGGTTTAATTTCAAAAATTGGAGAAATCAAATTTGAGCTTGGGAGAGGGCGATTTTGAGAGGGCTTTGAAGAGGAGATTATTGGGTAACGTTTCTTTTAATCCTTTCTAGTTATATTTCATCATTATGTAGTTAAATCCATCACGAAAATTCGAATTGAGGATCAAAATTTGGAAAAATTGGGTAAAAAATCCGATTTTTACTTAAGATATCGAGACTGAGTTTCCATCATATTTGCCTTATTTTATTTGCAATTATAACCTATGTTGGATTCGAAAAGCATGTTTAGTTGATTCAACTTGCCTAATTGTTTAAGTTGCTTTGACTGTACTACGTGAAATCTTTTGTACTTCATTTCTGGATATCTTTTAGTTGTCATTGCACATTTATATTGGGACTACGGATGTGGCATTCTGGTACCTCCCCCTTGTTTGTTTACTTTGGGACTACTGGTTATACTCACGGTAGATCCCCTTGCACTTTTACTTTGGGACTACGGGTTAGATTCCTGGTAGATTCCCCCCTGAACATTGATAGTTGGACTACGGGACGGTATCACGGGAGATCCTTCAGATTTATACATGTGATGGACTACGGGAAGGTATCACGGGAGATCAACTGGACAATTGAGAAAAGGACTACCGTACGGTATCCTGGGAGATCCTCGTTGTTATCATTTGATACTGAGTTGTACATATTCCGTGTTTACTCTGTTCTTTGTGTAGTTGTTATTGGCTGTTTAACCTGTCTATTCTCACTTGTTTACTCATTATTACTGTCATTTTTCATATTGTTAAATTTATATTATGTTGTTTGACCTCAGTAGGTCCCTGACCTTCCTCGTTACTACCCAACCGAGGTTAGGCTTGGCACTTACTGAGTACCGCTGTGGTGTACTCATGCCCCTTCTGCACATGTTTTTCATGTGCAGATCCAGGTACCTCCACTCAGGTGTACTTTCCTCGAGATATCTGTCGCGTGCGCAGGAGTCTCTATTCTGTTCCAGCTTTAGTAGTTAATCTATCCTTTTCTTTCAGTTGTTTAGACATTCTGGAGTTATGGCAGCATATTACATTTCTATTAGCCTGTGGTTCCCGTGAGTTTTCGGGTTTTGGGATGAGATTATGGACTTCCGCATTTTATTTTTGGGTTGTATATGCCAAGTGGCACTTATATATTGTTTTCTTCCAGTTTTGCTTAGTTTAATTAAATATTTCCGCAAGTTATATTAATTTCTGCATTGTTAGTCTTACCTAGTTGTAGGAACTAGGTGCAATCACGACATGTTCATGGAGGGTGAACCGGGGTCGTGACAAGTTGGTATAAGAGCTCTGTATTCATAGGAGTCACGAAACACAGGCTATTTTATTAGAGTCTCGCTGATCGGTACAGAGACGTCTATACTTATCTACGAGAGGCTATGCAACTATTTAGGAAAAAAAAATCTTCATTTAATTTAAATTCCTTGTCATGCGATATTTTTGACATCATTTCTAAACTTCTGTCTTCTATTCTCTCACAGATGATGAGGACACGTGCTACTTGAGATGATCAGGCACCCGCGCCCCCTCCTGCAGCCGTTAGAGGCCGGGGCCAAGGGAGAGGTCGAGGACGCACACATGGTGCAGCCAGAGCACCTACGCGAGCTTCCACCGAGGCACCCCCAGTAGATCCAACCGGAGCTCAGGCTCCTGGCATGCCTACTACGGCCACTACTACTCCAGCTGTCTAGGAGACTTTGGCTCAGTTCATGAGTATGTACACCTCCTTGGCTCAGGAAGGGTTGCATCCCCTTGCTGCAGCCACATCCCAGGTCGGTGGATGAGCACAGACTCCCTCCGTCCGCACTCCTGAGCAGCGAGTACAGGTTGAGCAGGCTCCCGAGATTATTCCCGCATCGCCTACAATGCCAGTTCAGCCCGAGGAAGGGTCAGCTGCTTCAGAGGACGAGCAACGGAGACTTGAGAGGTTCAAGAAGTATGATCCCCCAATATTCAGTGGATTAGCATCAGACGATGCCTTGGGATTTCTAGAGGAGTGTCACCGTATTCTTCGGACTATGGGTATAGTGGAGTCCAGTGGGGTTTCTTTCACTGCTTTTCAGCTTTCGGGAGCCGCCTATGATTGGTGGCGCACTTATGAGATAGACAGTCTAGTCGAGGCTGCTTCACTGACCTGGACCCAGTTCTCGGATATGTTTATAAGAGATTTTGTCCCCCAGAGTCTCAGGAACGCATGGCGTACAGAGTTTAAGCATTTGTGCCAGGGTTCTATGATCGTTTCGAGTATGCTATCTGTTATCCCAAGTTGGCCAGGCATGCACTGGCTCTGGTTGCTACAGTTTGGGAGAGAGTTCACGGGTTCATTAAGGGTCTTATCCCACCCATTAGATATAGCATGGCTCGAGAGTTGGAGATGGACATTCCTTATCAGTAGGTAGTGAGAATTGCTAGGAGGATTGAGGGTATGCTCGCCAGGGAGCGAGGGGAGAGGGAGGCCAAGAGGTCTCGAGAGTCGCGTCACTACTCTGGTGCCTGTAACCAAATAGCAGGTCATTATGGGAGAGTTTATGTGAGTTTCCCCGTCAATTTAGTTCTTCCAGCAGCCAGCAGTGCTCCAGCTCCGCTTATACCTCAGGAGCCTTACTATGCACTTCAAGTTTCTAGCGCGTCTCCTGCGGGGGGTGCTTCCAGAGGTCAATCCAGCAGACCTGGCCCTAGTCAGTCAGAGCCACTACGTCTTCCCAGAGCTTTTTTTGAGTGTGGTGATACACGACATATGGTTAGGGACTGCCCCAGACTTGGTAAGGGTGCATCTTCACAGACTGCTCAGCCACAACGTGCTCCTCAGAGTTCTCAGGCCATGATCACAGCTCTAGCTGCTACCCCACCTACCTAGCCGGCTAGGGGCAGAGGACGGGGATATAGAGGTCGCCCTCGAGAGAGGGGTTGGGCCAGATATTCTGTCATTCCTGTTCGTACTGAGGCTGTTTCCTCCGACTCTGTCATTATAGGTAATATACTGGTTTGTCACAGAGAGGCATCGGTTTTATTCGATCTAGGCTCTACTTATTCTTATGTGTCTTCTTACTTTGCTCCGCATTTGGGTGTGCCTCGAGATTCTTTGAGTGCCCCCGTTTATGTTTCTTCTGCTTTTGGGGATTCTCTTATTATGGACCACATTTATCGGTCATGTTTGGTTACTACTTGTGGTTTTCAGACTAGAGCGGATTTATTGTTACTCGGTATGGTTGATTTTGACATTATTTTGTGCATGGACTGGTTGTCGCCCTATTTTTCTATTCTTGATTGTCACGCCAAGACCGTGACGCTGGCTATGACAGGTATTCCATGTATTGAGTGGAGTGGTACTTTAGATCACACTCCCAATAGAGTCATCTCTTTTCTTAAAGCTCAGCGCATGGTTGAGAAGGGGCATGCCACGTATTTAGCTTATGTGAGAGATGTTAGTGTTGATACCCCTTCTGTTGATTCAGTTCGAGTGGTACGGGATTATCCCGATGTGTCTCCAGCTAATCTTCCGGGCATGCCGCCCGATAGAGACATTGATTTTGGCATTGATCTATTACCGAGCACTCAACCCATTTCCAATTCTCCGTATCGTATGGCCCCACTTGAGTTGAAGGAGTTGAAGGATCAGTTACAGGAATTTCTTGGTAAGGGTTTTATTCGACTCAGTGTTTCACCGTGGGGTGCTTCTGTTTTGTTTTTGAAGAAAAAGAATGGTTCTATGCGTATGTGTATTGATTATCGCCAGCTGAACAAGGTTACAGTGAAGAACCATTATCCTTTGCCTCATATTAGTGATCTGTTTGACCAGCTTCAGGGCTCATAGATGTTTTCCAAGATTGACTTGCGCTCAGATTACCATCAGTTGAAGATTCAGGAGCCATATATCCCGATGACTGCCTTCAGGACTCGGTATGGTCATTATGAGTTCCTTGTTATGTCATTTGGGCTAACCAATGCCCCAGCAGCTTTCATGCATTTGATGCACAGTGTGTTCAGACCATATCTTGACTAATTCGTTATTGTTTTTATGGATGATATTCTGGTGTATTCCCGGAGTCGGGAAGATCATGAGCAGCACCTGAGGACCGTGCTTCAGACCTTGAAGGAGAAGAAGTTATATGCAAGATTCTCAAAATGTGAGTTTTGGCTGAGTTCTGTGGCATTCTTAGGCCACGTGATTTTTAGTGAGGGTATTCGGATGTATTCGAGGAAGATAGAGGCCATACATAGTTGGCCCAGGCCATCCTCAGCTATAGAGATTCGTAGTTTCCTTGGTTTGGCGAGCTACTACCATCGTTTCGTGGAGGGATTTTCATCAATTGCGGCCCCTATGACTAGATTGACCCAGAAGGATGCCCCATTTTAATGGATAGGGGAGTGTGAGGTGAGCTTTCAGAAGCTGAAGACAGCTTTGACTACAGCCCCAATCTTGATGTTGCCTACCGGTTCGGGGTCTTATACTGTCTATTGTGACGCCTCGAGAGTTGGCCTTGGAGCGGTGTTGATGCAGGATGATAGGGTGATTGTCTATGCATCCCGACAATTGAAGATACATGAAAATAATTACCTTGTCCACGACCTTGAGTTAACTGCCATTGTTCATGCCTTGTAGATCTGGCGTCATTATCTGTACGGTGTGCCTTGTAAGATCTATACTGATCATCAGAGCTTACAGCACTTACTCAAGCAAACGGATCTAAATATGTGCCAGTGGAGGTGGTTAGAGTTGCTGAAGGATTATGATATCACTATTCTTTATCACCTGGGCATGGCCAATATGGTGGCCGACGCCTTGAGTCGCCGGGCAGAGAGTTTGGGGAGTTTGGCATACTTACTAGCTTCAGTGAGGCCTATGGAAAAGGATGTTCAGGCCTTAGCCAGCCAGTTTGTGAGATTGGATCTTTCGAAGCCCAGTCAGGTTCTAGCTTGTGTGGTTTCCCGGTCTTCCTTATTTGATCGTATCAGGGAGAAGCAGTATGAAGACACTTTTTTGTTTGTCCTTAAAGACAAGGTTCGGCATGGAGATGCTAGAGATGTGACCATCGGAGATGACGGGGTGTTGAGGATGCAGGGCCGGATTTGTGTGCCCAATATTGATGGTCTTCGAGAGTTGATTCTAGTAGAGGCCCATAGTTCGTGGTATTTCATTCATCCAGGTGCTGCGAAGATGCATCTACACTTGAGGCAGCACTATTGGTGGAGGCGAATGAAGAAAGATATAGTTGGTTATGCGTCTAGATGCCTCAATTGCCAGCAGGTGAAGTATGAGCACTAGCGCCCGGGTGGGTTGCTTCATCAAATAGAGATTCCGAAGTGGAAATGGCAGCGCATCACCATGGACTTTGTATCGGGGTCTTATACTGTCTATTGTGACGCCTTGAGAGTTGTCCTTTGCAGCAGTGTTGTTGCAGGATGGTAGGGTGATTTCCTACGCGTCCAGACAGTTGAACATACATGAAAAGAATTACCCTGTCCATGACCTTGAGTTAGCTGCCATTGTTCATGCCTTGAAGATATGGCGTCATTATCTGTATGGTGTGCCTCGTGAGATCTATACTGACAATCGGATCTTGCAACACTTACTTAAGCAATAAATATGCATCAGATGAGGTGGTTAGAGTTGCTGAAGGATTATGATATCACTATTCTTTATCACCAGGGCAAGGCCAATATGGTGGCCGACACCTTGAGTCACCGGGCGAAGAGTTTAGGGAGTTTGGCATACTTACCAGCTTCAGAGAGGCCTATGGCAATGGATGTTCAGGCCCTAGCCAGCCAGTTTGTGAGATATGATCTTTCGAAGTCAAGTCGGGTTCTAACTTGTGTGGTTTCCCGGTCTTCCTTATATGATCGTATCAGGGAGAAGCAGCATGAATATCCTTATTTATTTGTCCTTAAGGACAAGGTTCCGCGTGGAGATGCCAGAGAGGTGACCATCGGAGATGACAGGGTATTGAGGAAGCAGGGCCGGATTTATGTGCCCAATGTTAATGGTCTTCGAGAGTTGATTCTAGCAGAGGCCCATAGTTGGTATTCCATCCATCCGGGTGCCGCGAAGATGTATCAGGACTTGAGGCAGCACTATTGGTGGAGGTGGATGAAGAAAGATATAGTTGGTTATGTGTCTAGATGCCTCAACTGCCAGCAGGTGAAGTATGAGCACTATCGCCCGGGTGGGTTGCTTCAGCAAATAGAGATTCTGAAGTGGAAATTGCAGCACATCACCATGGACACTCCCATGGACCTTGAAGAAGTTTAATGCCATTTGGGTCATTGTGGATCGACTGACCAAGTCTGCTCATTTCATTCATGTGTGTACCACCTATTCATCAGAGCAGTTGTCAGAGATTTATATCCGGGAGATCGTCCGTCTGCATGGTATTCCAGTTTCTATTATTTCGGACAGAGGTACTTAGTTTACATCGCAGTTCTAGAGAGCCGTGCAGCAGGAATTAGGTACTTGGGTGGAGTTGAGCACATTATTTCACCCCCAGACCGACGGACAGTCTGAGCGCACTATTCAGATTCTTGAGGATATACTCCGTGCGTGTGTGATTGAGTTTGGAGGGTCTTGGGATCATTTCTTGCCATTGGTGGAGTTTGCTTACAACAACAGTTATCAGTCCAGCATTCAGATGGCGCCGTATGGGGCTTTATATGGTAAGAGGTGTAGATCTCCGGTAGGTTGGTTTGAGCCGGGTGAGGCCAGGCTATTGGGCACAAAGTTGGTTCAGGATGCATTGGAGAAGGTTAAGATGATTCAGGATAGACTCCGTACAACCCAGTCCGGGCAGAAGAGTTACACAGACAGGAAGGTTCGTAATGTTTCATATATGGTTGGTGAGCGGGTTCTGCTTTGGGTTTCGCCTATGTTGAGGAGCAAGTGGCTATATTGGACAGGCAGATCAAAAATTTGAGGTAAAAGAACATAGCTTCAATGAAGGTTTAGTGGCGAGGTCAGCCGGCTGAGCAGGCGACTTGGGAGACTGAGTAGGATATGCGCAGCAGTTACCCTCATCTTTTCACTACTTCAGGTATGTTCTCTATGCTCGTTCGAGGACGAACGAATTTTTAAATGCAGGAGGATGTGACGACCCAGCCGGTCGTCTTAAAAATTAATGCCCCGATCCCTTATTAATTACTTCCCCTAAGTTTATTTCTGCTATTTTGGTTTTTCGGGACGTTCAGTGTTGGGTTTCGGAGAGATTTGGGACACTTAGTCCCTAAATGGGAGCTTAAGTGTTGAAACATGGTCCGTCATCAGAATAGTGTGAAAACGACTTCAGAATGGAAATCTGACGGTTCCTTTAGCTCCGTTAGGTGATTTCGGGGTTGGGGGCATGATCAGAATGTATTTTGGAAGTCTGTAGCTCATTTAGGCTTGAAATGCCGAAGTTTGAATTTTGAAGTTTCCGGTCCGATAGTGAGTTTTTGATCTGAGGGTCGGAATGGAATTCCAGAAGTTGCAGTAGCTCCGTCGTGTAATTTTGGATGTGTGTGCAAAATTTCAGGTCATTCGAACGTGTTTTGGTTAGGTTTTTGATCGAAAGTGTATTTTGATAAAATTTGAAGTTCTTAGGCTCAAATCCTTATTTAATTCGAGTTTCCGGCATTGTTTTTGGTGGTTTAAGGATTGGTACAAGTTTGAATGAGGTATTAGGTGTTATTTGTGCTTTTGGTTGAGGTCCCGGGGGCCTTGGGATGATTTCGGGTGGTTAACGGGAAGATTGGAAAGGTGTTGCAGCAACTGAACCATTGCTGCTTCTGGTATTTTTGCATCTGCGCCTTGGGAACCGCAGATGTAGCGCCGCAGAAGCGGCTTTGCTCCTTTCCCTCATAAACCATAGAAGCGGTGCTATTCCCGCAGAAGTGGAGCCACAGAAGCGACTCAGGCATCGCAGATGCGGTCCCTGGAATTTTTGTGAAAACCGTAGAAGAGGCTCTTGTACCACAGATGCGGTCCCTTGTCTGCAGAAGCGGAAATCCCTGTTCATAAATAGTGAAATCGAGGGTTTAATTTCAAAAGTTGGAAAAATCAAATTTGAGCTCGGGAGAGGGCGATTTTGAAGAGGAGATTATTGGGTAACATTTCTTTAAATCCCTTCTAGTTATATTTCATCATTATGTAGTTAAATCCATCACTAAAATTCGAATTGAGGATCAAAATTTGGAAAAATTGGGTAAAAACTTCATAGGCTAAAATATTGAGTTTTGAGTGGGTGTTTGACCTCCAATTTGGGAGATTTTTATATGGTTAGACTCGTAAGAGTATGAGGGTTCTGAAAATGTAAAAGTTATTCGATTTCGAGTTGTTGGCTTGAAGGGCATTTTGGTCATTTTACCTAATTTCACACTGTAGCTTTGAATTAAATAGTAAAACCAGTTGTTTGAAATGTTATTTATGATATGTAATTGAATTGAATAGATTTGAGCCATTTGGAGTCGGATACTCGTGGCAAAGGCGTGGTTTCTGGTTGATTTTTGTGCCGGTTCGAGGTAAGTGGCTTATCTAACCTTGTGTGGGGGACCTTTCCCCTTAGGATTTGTTATTTGGTATTTGAGTGTCTTGTACGCGAGGTGACGAGCGCGTACTTGATCCAATTGTTGAAAATCTAGTTTTTACTTTAGATATTGAGACTGAGTTTACTTCATGTTTGCCTTATCTTATTTGCAATTATAACCTGTGTTGGATTAGAAAAGCATGTTTAGTTGATTCAACTTGCCTAATTGTTTAAGTTGCCTTGACTATACTACGTGAAGCATGCTAGGCTATTACTTCATGTCGCTTGTCTTTTGTACTTCATTTCTGGATATCTTTTGGTTGTGGTTGCGCATTTACATTGGGACTACGGATGTAGGATTCCGGTAGCTCCCCCTTTGTTTGTTTACTTTGGGACTACGGATTAGATTCCCGGTAGATCCCCCATGCACTTTTACTTTGGGACTACGGGTTAGATTCCCGGTAGATTCTCCCTGTACATTGATAGTTGGACTACGGGACGGTATTCTGGCAGATTCCTCGAATTTATACATGTGATGGACTATGGGACGGTATCCCGGGATATCCACTGGACAGTTGAGAAAAGGACTATAGGACGGTATCTTGGGAGATCCTCGTTGTTACCATTTGATACTGAGTTGTACATATTCCGTGTTTACTCTGTTCTTTGTGTAGTTGTTATTGCCTGTTTAACCTGTCTATTCTTACTGTTGTACTCATTATTACTGTCAGTTTTCATATTGTTAAATTTATATTATTTTGTTTGACCTCAGTAGGGCCCTGACTTTCCTCGTCACTACCCAACCGAGGTTAGGCTTGGCACTTACTGAGTACCGCTGTGGTGTACTCATGCCCATTTTGTGCATGTTTTTCATGTGCACATCCAGGTACCTCCACTCAGTCATACTATCCTCGAGGCGGAGAGATCTAGCGGAGACTTCGAGGTATATCTGCCGCGTTCGCAGACCAGGAGTCTCTATTCTGTTCCAGCTTTAGTAGTTAATCTATCCTTTTCTTTCAGTTGTTTAGACATTCTGGAGTTAGGCCAGCATATTACATTTCTATTAGCCTGTGGTTCGAGTGAGTTTTCGGGTATTGGGATGAGATTGTAGACTTCTGCATTTTATTTTTGGGTTGTATATTCCAAGTGGTACTTATATACCGTTTTCTTCTAGTTTTGCTTATTTTAATTAAATGTTTCCGCAAGTTATATTAATTTTCGCATTGTTAGGCTTACCTAGTTGTAGGAACTAGGTGCCATCACGACATGTGTGAGCACGTGATTTTTGCCTTAAGCAAATTATTCCTAAAAATCCAAACAAAATGATTTTTAATTTTTTATTGATATTTGTGGCATTTTTGTTAATTAGTAGCGTAATAATTCATATTAAAAATACGAAATATGTATTAGGGGTTTAATTTTACAATTTTAGTGTTAATTCATTTTAAAGAAAATCAAAAAATAGCATTTTGTGCTTTAATTGAAGATTACCATAAATAGAAATTAATTAGTATAAACAATTTAATACAAAAGAAAAAGAAAATACAAAAATATAAAAGAAAAAGAAAATACAAAAATACAAAGGAAAAGTATAATACAAAAAGACAATACAAAAAATCTGGGCTAATACAATTAATAGCCCAATTGGATAACACCCGCCCAGGCCCAAAGAGAAATTTACCCGGTCAGCCCCAACTCTAAACCAAATGACGACGTTTAAGTAAGTTCAATCCCAGCCCTTGAAAACATTGATCCAATGGTCGTGTGACTTGATTTCATTAAAAGAAAAACGACGTCGTTTAATGCTCATCCGATCTCAGCCGTTAAAATTGGCTCATCCAACGGTTGAAGTTCATTAATACCTTTTTAATATATATTTCATATACCTAAACTAAAATCAGAAAAAATATTTTACATCCTTTCACCCTTCGTCTTCAGCCGCCTCTAATCCCCTGACCAAACCCGCCGGAACCCTACCGGCGGGAGACAGCAAATACGCCAATCATCACCCAAATAACACCCCATAACCGCCATGAACTCCAGATCCCACCCCTCCACTTCTTTTCCCTCGAATCCTTTCCGTTCACCTCGAATATCCCAAATAGTGTCGCCGGAACCCTAACTCCGGCGAACACTAGTTTGTCCAAACCAACCCAAAATCACACTGTGATATCTCTTAACCCCCCCCAACCTATTTCAAAGAGTCTTAAGTCTTAAAAATCACTGAAGTGGCTCAAATCCAAGTTTGAAGCTTCTCTGGTGATTCAACCTGCAAGAAATTGATGCCAAGACTTTCTGAGGTTCTTAGATATTTTTGTCAATTAAAATAAGAAAAAATAAAAGGGAACGGTCCAAGCTAAACAAAAAGAAAAGCTAAGTCTTTCTTCTTTCTTTATTTTGTTTCATTATTTTTTGCATGCTTATTTGTTTCCCTTTTTGGTTTTGTCATGAGTTTTTCTACCTGTTTAATCTTACTAGGGATTTTTTTAATTAGATATGGATATTATGGTTTTTTGTAATTAGATATGGATATTAGGTTCTGATTAATTTTGAGTTAATAATAAAGTGATAGACAAAATTAG
>MU680841.1:26943-48446 GCA_026770625.1 Nicotiana glauca | reverse complement strand
AAGAAAAAATGATAGTGACAATACGAACAGAGTCGAAAGAAGAGGGGAAATACCTAGTCGACCGGACTTAAACCAACAAATCAAATAGGCGATGAAACTTGACCAGTTGACGGCGGAGACGATTATTTGACGACCTCCAACGGGATTCCATGGAAGAGGAAGACATATTTATAAAGGGGGCATCGAGACAGTACGGGGGTATGAGTTTGGTGGCGTTCTATGGTGGCGCCGCCACACCAAGGCGGTGGGAAAAAGGGTGGCGGTCTCTAGGGTTTGGAGATTGTGGAGGCTTGCAGTGGTATTTGATGGAAAAGCTTCACATATTCATGATGAGGGAGGAAGACGGATGTTGTGGCAAGATTTTGGTGGGGTTTGGACATCAGGCGCCGCCACACGGTGGCTTCTTGTGGGGGTTGTGGTAATGGAGGCGGAATAATGTAAGATAAAGAAGGAGTATGTTTTTTAGGTTTAATTATTTCCAACAATTATATCTAATGTTAAGGAATGAACTGAGTCTTTGGATCAGGGGGAGTAAATGGTCGAGATCAAACGACGCCAAACGGCATCGTTTTGTTGACATAAAGATCAGGCCGGGTAGAGGGCTACTGGGCTGGGGCGTGTGACTCTGAATTGGGCCGAATCAGCCCAATTGTGGTCTCTTATTAAGACCACTTCTTTATTTTAATTTGTTTTCTTTTCTCTTATACTCTTGTATTTCATTTTCATCTTTTTGTATTTTGTATTTTTATCAGTTTGTATTGTGTTTTCTGAATTTATAAAGATGCAAAAATAGAAATAAAACTTTAAACTAAACTAATTAATGGCCTAAAATTACTTTTAAAACTATTTTGTAGAAATTTTCAATTAAAACAATAAAATGCTAAAGTGAACAATGACACCAAAATGCACAAAAATTGTAACAAAAAAAAGAAAAATCATTTTGTTTGAATTTTTTGGAACAATTTGCTTTGGGCAAAAATCACGTGCTCACAGTTGTATCTAGAGGCTCTGACTCGTGACGCCAGATCTGATAGGGTCTGTATTGCTATTATTGTGGTTTCCGCACTGTTCTTATGGTTATCACGGATTGAAATTTTGCTTAATTGATGTTTTTAAATTCAAATGACTGATAAGGGGCATTGTATTTTAGGTTGAGAGTGTTCGAATGGTCGGGCTTTCCTAACAAGGTGTTGGGCACCATCACGACCGGGGTTTGGGTCGTGACAAGATCCTTGGAGACTAATTTGTTGAGTTGACTCGGACTTGCATGTCCAAGTCTCTTGTGCCAAAAGAGGGAATCATTGTCCAACACACTTAAGCAAGTGAGTTCATTTTCTGAAAGTGTGGACAAATCTACAATGTATGTATTGTTTACTCTTTTTCCCTGCAAAACAATCTTGTCAGTGGTAAGATTAATCACAAAATATTTGGTAGAGGTGAATGCTACCAAGTTACCTTTATCACATAATTGTGATACACTGATTAGACTGTACTTTAGGCCATCTATCAAGTAGACAATCTCAATAGAGTAAGAATCAGTCGTACCTAACTTTCCAACCCCGATGATCTCACCTTTCTTCCCATTTCCAAACGAGACATTACCTCCTTTGAAGTCCTTAAGTGAAAGGAACTGGTTCTTGCTTCCTGTCATATGCTTTGAGCAGCCACTATCCATGTACTATATTCGGCTGCTCCCCTTCACTTGGACCCGCAAAAGGAAATCAGGGTTTAATCTTAGGACCAAACTAGTTTAGGTCCCTTTCTATAGGCAAAAGGGTAAATCAGATTCTTTTTAGCCCAATCTGGCAACCTATTTTCCCTTGAACAAATTCTTTATTCTTTTGACTAGCCTTTTCTTTTGCAATACATTCACTTTTATAGTGACCAGTTTTACTACAGTGTGTGCAAATTTCGTTCTCAGGAAGTGTGAGGTACTTGCTTTTGGAATCCCACTTAGGTGCAGGGGTCCCGTAGCCAAGTCCTCTCTTGTTGATACTATGGTGTTCGTGTAGCCATGAAAGTGCATTGGAGGACCTAGTCCATTTACAGGTTCTATCTAGCTCATGGTTAACCTTGCTTAGATCCTCCTTAAGAACTCTTATCTACTCATCTCTTTTGTACAACTCGTCTTTCATTTTTCTTAGATTTTCTTCTAATGTGAGTTGTGTGTGATCAACTTTGTTTTTACCTGTTCCTAATTTTAGTTTTAGATTTTCAGATCTTAGCTCTAGGACAGTGGTGTCAAGTTCATGAACCTGGTTCTTTAACTCAGCATTTTTACTTTCACTTTCACTAGACCTAAGTTCCAGATTTTTGCACTTAGCTTTCAAAATCACACACTCCTTAGACAACTATTTCTTTTCATTGTTTAGATCCTCAGATTCAGCAATGAAATCCAGGAGTAACCCAGATAGCCTTTATTTAGACCAAAATTTAATCGTGTCTTTGAGATAAATTATACATACCTCAGATTCCTCATCGGATTCTCCAATTTCTATAAGTGCTTGTTCATCTCCATCTTCACCCTTTGAGTCCTCATCCGAGCCTTCTCCTTAGGAAACAACCATAGTCTTTATTGATCCTTTGTTCATCTTGGGTTGAACATGTTCCTTCGTTCAACTCTTTGATAAGTAGGATTTTAATGTATTTTATAACAACCCAACTGGTCGTTTTGAGTCCTAGCACTCTGTTCAGCAGTCTGAGGCCACGAACAGCTTCATTTCAGGCATTATGGCATGTACGCATAGTCGAAATCGAATTTCGAGAAGTTCAGGGTCGATTTGGAAAGAGGATTCTCATTTCGGAAGCTTAAAGCTGAAAGAATGAACTAGGATTGGAATTTTGAGTAAACGGACTCGGAATCAGGATCTGAAGGTTCCAGCATGTTCATATGATGATTTCGAACTTTGGCGTATGCCCGGTTCGGGTTTTGGATAACCCGGGAGCGTTTTGGCGCCTATTGTGGAAGTTAGCATTTTAGAAGAAATTTCATAAGTTTGGCTTGAAGTGTATCTCTATGTTATCAATGTCTGTTTGGGATTCTGAGACTGTGAATAGATCCATATGGTAATTCTGGAGTTGGGGGTGCGATCGGAAGTAAATTCGGAGGTCCGTAGGTCATTTTGGAGCCATTTGGCTAAAGATAAAAATTTGAAGGTTTTTGAGAAGTTTGACCAGAGGTGGACTTTTTTATATCGGGGTCGGAATCCAATTCCAAAAGTTGGAGTAGGTCCGCAATGTCGAATATGACTTGTGCGCAAAATTTAAGGTCAATCGGACGTGATTTGATAGGTTTAAACATCGGAAGTAGAAGTTTGAAATTTCAAAGTTCATAAAGCTTGAATCGGGGTGTAATTCATGTTTTTAGCATTAATTGATATGATTTGAGGCCTCGAGCAAGTCCGTGATATGTTTTGGGATTGGTTGGTAGGTTTGGTTGAGGTTCCGGGGCCTCGGGTGGATTCCGGGTGGCTAACGGATCGAATTCGGAGTTTGGAGAAGGGCTGGGGCTGCTGCTTCTGGTATTTCCGCTTCTGTGGATTTGGGACCGTAGAAGCGGCCCCGCAGAAGCGAGGAAGAAGCTGCAGAAGTGGTTGGATGTGAAACAGCCCAGGACCGCAAAAGCGGCCCTAGATCCGCAAAAGCGGAACCGCAGAAGCGAAATTTAGGCGGGAGCCCAGTGTCCGCAGAAGCGGCATTTTGTTTGCAAAAGCGGGATCACGGAAGTGGAAATCGCTGAGGCAGTGAGGGTGTTTTAAAAATCGGATTTTGGCAATTTCTCTCATATTTTCTTGGCTTGGGCGATTTTTGGGGGAGTTTCAAGAGGGGATTTTCGTCATCAACGACAAGGTAAGATATCCCCACCTATTATAAGTTAAATACATCAATTATGTGTGGATTTGAGCATGAATTGTGTAGAAAAAGTTGGGGTTTTGAGGGAAAGACCTTGAAAATTATTGTTCTTGGAATTTGACCACGATTTTGGTATGAAATTTAGAGAAAATCATATATTTGAGTTCGTGAGTTTATGGGTAAAGTTTATCTTCGAAAAATTTTGAAATCCGGGCACGTGGGCCCGAGGGCATTTTTGTCAACTTCTCGATCGAAGTTAGGAATTGCTATAAATTAGATTGTAATGAATATTTGAGCATATATTAATGGATTTGCGTAACCGTTGGCTAGTTTTGGAGCGTGGTGCATCAAGTAGAGCCTTCGGAAGGGCGTGGAATGCCGGTTATGGATCTTCGGAGCGAGGTGAGTCTCATTTCTAACCTTGTAAGAGGGAATTGTCCCCATAGGTGAAATAATTGATTATGTGCTCCTAATTGTGGGGGCTACGTATGCACGAGGTGACGAGAGTCCGTGCGTAGCTACTATTATGTTATTGTCCGGGTAGTTAGGACCCACAAGCATGTTATACTTGGATTATTTATGGACCCTTTGATAGCTTTAGTTGCTTATATCACCTTGGATTAGTAAATGAATTTAAAAAGGGATTAAACGTCATTTTTCCTGAATTGTTAAAAGAGAAATTATTTTATTTGGATAAATATTCCCCAATAAGTTCTTGATTGACTGATTAAGCATGTATCTCTATGTGTACCTGCGTCGCATGCATGATTCGCGAGCAAGGTATGTGTTTATTTATGGAACGGGCTGAACGCCTCGGCAGATTAAATAGATGCATCTATAGGCGCGTCATCGACCCTCGGCAAGTGCACAGTTTATTTCTGTTGGATCGGGTCGTCACCTCGGCATGATTGCGCATGATATATATATATATATATATATATATATATTGTTTGTTGCCTGAGACTTTTAAATGTTGATATTGCCTTTCATGGCTTGATATAAATGGATAAGATGATTAAAAGTAATCCTTGAAAATCCTTGATTATTTGAGAAGGTGTTACCTGTTTCCTTGCTTTATGAGATATAAATGCTAGATAAATCCATGTTATCCTTACACCTTCACCATGTTATTATCGGACCACTAGTAAGTGTCGAAGTTGACCATCCCGTCTCTACTTCTTCGAGATTAGGCGGGATACTCATTGAGTACACGTTGTTTACGTACTCATACTACACTTCTGTGCATTTTTGTTGCACAGGTATCTGTAACCCTAGTGGCCTACTGGGCGTAGCAGCGCGGATGATTCTTGGACTAGGTGAGCTGCATCATTCGATACGGCCGCAGCTAGAGCAGTCCCTTCCAGTGTATTGTATTTACTTCATGTCCACTGTATTCCGGACGGATGTTGTATTTTATTTTCTTATCAGTAGATGCTCATGCACTTGTGACACCGGGTTCTAGGATGGTTTGAAGTATTGTATTATTTGCTTATCATTTAAATTTAATGTGAGACTATATTCTTTAAAATTACTAAATTTGAAGGAAAATTCTAGATTTCAAAAGTATTAAAATAAGATTTTGATTAAGTAATTTGGTTGGTTTGCCTGACAGCAGTGTCCGGCACCACCACGACCCTTAGTGGATTTTGGGTAGGACATGTTTTATGCACCTACTTGCCTATGCTTTGAGTATAAATTGCTACAAAATAGTCCCAAAATGCTCACAGGTTATGCTTGATTGCAGGTTTGATCAACAACGTGACAAATGTCAAACATCGGCTAAAACGGAGTGAAACCTGCCCAAGTGTCAAAGACCAAGTGAAATGAGGACCAGGAAGCTTAGCGCGGACCGCACTAATATGGATGCGGCCGCACCAATGAGATTCAGAGACCTACCATATCAAGCTACAAGCCCACGCGACCGCGCTACACTTTTGCACGGTCCGTGTTAATGAGATTTATAGAGTTGATATATCAGGCTTGAGGAAACGCGGCCGTGCTACCGTTTTGTGCGGCCCGCGTACAGGAGATTCAGAGACCATGACCTTTGGTAGTAAAGGTCACGCAGCCGCGCTACACTTTTTCGCGGTCAGCGCTACTAAGGTTCAGAGACTGATGGATTTGGCCAAGTCAAGCAAGGCGCTCTGCGTACCTTTTTGTGCGGACGCGCTAACCTCCACCGCAGCCACGCTGCACTTTTGCACGGTCCGCGGTCCTCAACTTAAGAGAGTTAAAATTCATGAGTTCAAGAGCCAGCGTGGCCACCCTACCTTTTTGTGCGGTCCGCGTTGGCCTCGCAGGGGTATTTTTGTCTAGTTTTTCCAGCCACTATAAATAGAACATTTTACCATTTTTAGGTAAAGTTTTATATCAGATATTGAGCTGCGCTCATGAGAACCGAAGTTTTAGCCTATTTTGACATTTTAGCATTAATTTCTCAACAGATTCTTGTAGTTTCTTCTTAGCAATTAATTAATATGTTTAGTCCTTCTTCTATTTCTCCTGCTTCTTCTTTAATTATGTCTAGCTAAACCCATTAGCTAGGATTGTGGCTCAACCCTAGTGTGGGTAGTTGATGGGTATTACCATCTAGGGTGAGATTGAGATTGGGTGTTTGTTATTTGGGTTAATTTTGTGTTTGAATTTCGAATTTGTGGTTACAAACTCAGATTCAAGCTTAGTGGGTCTAACTCTTCTTGAGAAAGAAAGTCCATGACCTTAAAATTGACCCAACAAGGAATTGGGATGGACCCATGAGAAATGGTAGTCCCAATTAATGGGTTAAACCTCGAGAGAGTAATTACCCTACTTGAACCCAAGTTGCTTGGTCTAATTGGCCTACCCAATTGGTATCGAGAGAGCCAATTGGGCAAAATCATTCTCTCTACCGAGAGGTTTGAGAATGGGTACAAATGCGCAATGGTTATAACATAAACCCCAAATATATCAATCTCCCCTTAGTAGCTTCTACCCGTTTACTAGCCACCTAGGTAGTGTCACGACCCTAGTGCCTTTCTCTATATTAAATACAAATTAGCAATATTCCCTTAGCATAATTTGGCCTTAATTATTAGTTTATCACAGTAGTGATAAATACAAAAACCCCAAAAAATGTTAGAAGTACAATTAGAAGCATATACGCAACTCTAGGCTAGACAAACAATACAACTCCATTCCAAGCTCCATGTGGAAATTCGATCCTGAACCACTATTTGGGTAAAAGCTGTTGCGACCCGCTCTTCCTACCATTGTGAAGTGTCGAGTTGGCAGCGATCAACCTTTTGGCTCTGTTGCCAGGGAGCTTACGGTGTTGACTATCTGTGTAGCTAGTTTTGTGATTTACTTCTCTTTCCTTCTTGTTCACTAATTTTGTTTGTGTCGATCAATCAGGTACAAATGATCCTCTTGGAGGAGCCTTGGCGGGGGAAGAGGTTGAAGATCTTGAGCAATATGAGCTTCCAGCACCTCAAGTTCCACGTAGAGGTAGAAATGCCAATGCAAATGCTAATCCGAATGAGAATAATCCAGAACCTCCTCTGCCACCGCCAAGAGTGGCTCCAAGAGTCCTTCTGAATCAAGGGTATGCGAGTGCCATCGTTCCTCCCCGAATCCGGGCGGAGAATTTTCAAATCACAAATGTCATGTTGACCCTGCTCGAGCAAAGAGGATATTTTACGGGCGCTTCTGACCAAAATGCTTACAAGCACTTGAAGGGGTTCGTAGATACATGCTGGGGTAGCAAGCGGACTAACGTATCTGAGGATGCGTTGAGATTGAGGCTTTTCCCGTTCTCTCTTCGGGATAAAGCATTGGATTGGTTAGAAAGGCTCCCCAATCATTCTATCACCATATGGGATGAATTGGCGGACAAATTTATTGCCAAGTTCTTTTCTCCAAGTCATATGGCAGATCTTTGGGATGATATTATAGCTTTTAAGAAAGAGCCAACGGAACCTTTGCACGAGATATGGGAAAGATATAGAACAATAGTGAAGGAGTCCCCTAATAATGACATGACCGAGGCAATGATTCAACAAACCTTTTATAGGGGCATCAACACCACGAATCAGTGTATTGTGAACCAATTAGCCAGAGGGAACTTCATGAAACTTTCTTACCAAGAGGCATGTGATGTACTTAATGAAATGGTCGACACCTCTTCGGCATGTCAAATCGAGCAAATGTGCCCCAAGGTGAGCCATGGTCATCCATTTACACAAGGAATTGCATGATCATGGCCAAGCTATAGCCAAGCTTACAACAACTATGAATCAATTAGCGAAGGCGCAATTGCAACAAGTCTAAAACCCGCGTCAAGTCAATGCAATGGAAAATGTTTCTATGTTAAAAAGGAGGCAAAGAGGGCAACAACAACCTCAAGGAAATTTTGAGCAACTTGACAACAACAATGATGGTGGTGGTTATTCAAATGAGTGCTATGATGAGCAAAGTGAAGAATGTCAATATGTCAATAATTACCAAGGGAATAGAGAAAATCAAGGGAATCAACAATGGCGACCCCAAGGAAATTGGGGCAATCAACAAGGTGGCGGTAATTGGAACAATAACAACCAACAACAAAGTGGTGGCAACTGGAAAAACAATAACCAAAACAAAAATTGGGGGAACCAAGGTAACATAAAGGCAATTGGAATGGGAACAATAACAATTGGATCAACAACAATCAAGGAGGGTGGAATAATAGTAGAAATCAAGGCAACCGGGGGCAAGGCTTTCAAAGGCCCCCATGTACCAACAACCAAACAATCCACCTCCCTTTCAATCTCAAGGGTCTAGTTCTTCGGGTAGTGATATGGTGAGAATAGAAATGATGTTCGAACAAATGATGAAGAAAAACCAAGACTCCAATGCTCAATTGGCTTCTCATAATACCTCTATCCGGAATTTGGAAGTGCGACTTGGCTAAATCTCTCAATTATTAAATACTCGACCTAAGGGTGCTCTACCAAGTGATACGGTAGTGAACCCGAAGGGAGGTAACAATAATATGATGGCAGTTACAACAAGAAGCGGAAGAGGCGGTGATGTGCATGCCTCGAATGAAAATCAAGTTGTGAATGACAAAGATGAGTTGCATGATGACAATGTGCCTTTGGATGTTGAAGATGTGGTTGAACCAAATATTACTAATGATGTGCGGATTGATATTGATGATGAGGCCGGGGTAGAGATTCAAGATGCCATGAACCCATCTAGGGAACACATTATTGATATATACATTATTGAGCTGCGCTCGTGAGAATCGATGTTTTAGCTTATTTTGGCATTTTAGCATTAATTTCTCAATAGATTCTTGTAGTTTCTTCTTAGCAATTAATTAATTTGTTTAGTCCTTCTTCTATTTCTCCTTCTTCTTCTTTAATTATGTCTAGCTAAACCCATTAGATAGGGTTGTGGCTCAACCCTAGTGTGGGTAGTTGATGGGTATTGCCATCTAGGGTGAGATTGATATTGGGTGTTTGTTATTTGGGTTAATTTTGTGTTTTAATTTCGAATTTGTGGTTGCAACTCAGATTCAAGCTTAGTGGGTCTAACTCTTCTTGAGAAAGAAAGTCCATAACCTTAAAATTTACCCAACAAGGAATTGAGATGGACCCATGAGAAATGGTAGTCCCAATTAACGGGTTAAACCTCGAGAGAGTAATTACCCTACTTGAACCCTAGTTGCTTGGTCTAATTGGCCTACCCAATTGGTCTTGAGAGAGCCAATTAGGCCAAATTGTTCTCTCTACTGAGAGGTGTGAGAATGGGTACAAATGCGCAATGGTTATAACATAAACCTCAAATATATCAATCTCCCCTTAGTAGCTTCTACCCATTGACTAGCCACCTAGGTAGTGTCACGACCCTAGTGCCTTTCTCTATATTAAATACAAATTAGCAATATTCCCTTAGAATAATTTAGCCTTAATTATTAGTGTATAACAGTAGTGATAAATACAAAAACCCCAAAAATGTTAGAAGTACAATTAGAAGCATATACGCAATTTTAGGCTAGACGGACAATACAACTCCATTCCAAGCTCCCTGTGGAAATTCGATCCCGAACCACTATTTGGGTAAAAGCTGTTGCGACCCACTCTTCCTACCATTGTGTATTATCGAGTTGGCAGCCATCAACTTTTTGAAGGTAGCGCAGCCACGTTGGCTCTTGAACTCCTAAATTTTAACTCTCTGAATTTGAGGACAGCGGACCGCGCAAAAGTGCAGCGCGGCCGCGGTGAAGGTTAGCGCGTCTGCATAAAAAGTTACGCGGAGTGCCTTGCTTGACTTGGCCAAATCCATCAGTATCTGAACCTCAGTAGCACGGGCTGTGCAAAAGTGTAGCGCGACCGCATGTCCTTAACTCCCAAAGGTTATGGTCTCTGAATCTACTGTACGTGGGCCGCGCAAAAAGGTAGCGCGGCCGCGTTGCCTCAAGCCTGATGTATCAACTCTCAAAATCTCATTAACGCGGACCGCACAAAGTGTAGTACGGTCGCGTGGGCTTGTAGCTCTATATAGTAGGTCTCTGAATCTCATTGGTGCGGCCGCGTCCATATTAGTGCGGTTCGCGCTAAGCTTCCTGGTCCTCATTTCACTTGGTCTTTGACACTTGGGTAGGTTTCACTCCGTTTTGAGTCGATCTTTGACATTTGTCACTTTGTCGATCAAACCTGCAATCAAGCACAACCTCTGAGCATTTTGGGACTATAATTTATACTCAAAGCATAGGCAAGTAGGGGCATAAGACACGGTAAAATCCTACTTATCACTCTTTCCTTATTCCATTCAATTTTCCATTGATGGCAGTTTTTTATGTGGTGATCAGTCTTTCCATACTTGTAACAACCCTCATTGGTTTGTTTTTTAGAAACCCTTGGTTTGTTGTAGCTTCAACTTCTTGAAGGACCCTTTTCCTCTCATTAGGTAATTCTTGAAGTCCTTTGTGATAATGGTCATTTCATCCACATCTAGATCAGCACCTTCAGTGATTCTGAATGCCAGACTATTTTCCTTCTTGGGTGCATCCATCTTCATGGTTTTCCTTCTAAGTTCATAGGCAGTGAGATTTTCAATTAGCTCATCCAACTTAAGAGTGGCAATGTTCTTTGATTCCTGAATAGCAGTGATTTTGCTTTCCCAAAAGACTAGCAGAACCCTTGTCAAAATCTTCTCAACTTTGTCCTCTTCAAGAATAACCCTTCCAAGAGACTTAAGTTCATTTGTCAGTGTGGTGAACCTTGTATACATCCCCTGGATGGTTTCCCCTTCCTTCATGGTGAAATTCTCATATTGAGAATATAGCAGTGTTCCACTGGACCTCTTCACTTGAGGTTTTCCTTCATGAACCACTTGCAAAGTATCCCAAATTTCCTTAGTAGTCGTACAACTTTGAATTCTACTGTAATCGTCCGGACCAAATCCACACACAAGAAATTTCTTGGCTTTAGCATTCATTTCCCATTTCCTCAAATCTTCAGCAGTGTAGTCAGCTCTTATTTTTGGCACTTCTACTCCTTTAGGAATCTTCTTCATGGTAGCCAGGGGACCATCACTAACAATGTCCCATAGCTCATACTCTTCTCCGATGATGTGATCTCTCATTCTGTTTTTCCACCAAGAGTAGTACTGGTCATTAAAGAGTGGAGGTCTATCGGTGGATTGCTCTTCCCAGCTTCCAGGTGGTGCACTCATCTTGATCTTTTCCTAAGGTGTTAACCTCTTCAAAGATAACCTTCTCTGATACCAATTGATGTTTTATACTTCAATACCACACAAGAGGGGGTAATTTGTGTGGTGACCAATTTTTCGCTTAAACTGATTATGGAAGGACCTGGTTCTTCTATGTGTTCCAACTACTACTGTGCAGAATAATAAATGTAGAAAATAAAGAACACAAGTATTTTTACGTGGAAAACACCCGGCTCAAAAGGTGAAAAAACAACGACCTACTACTCAGTAGGATTTTCCCCAACATTTCACTAAATTACTGAGCCAAAACAGCATTTACAAAACTCTTTCTAAACCTAAGGATTACCTCTAATCCCGTCGTAGCAACCAGCCCCTAACTGTTCCGACAACTTCAAGTTAACTCTAACTTGAATACTGAAACTACCTATTACAATTGGTTTTAGATAAAGATGAAAAGTACAATATGAAAACACCTACTACAATTGAAATAGAAATAAATAAAGACACATAAAACTCTTTATGGAGTCGGTTCTTCAATCTGGTTCATGTTGCTTCAGGTTTGCACACTTGAATCACACACAAACTGCTTAAAAACGCCTTGCTATTTTTCTCTCAATTCACATTTAACTTCTACGTTTTTGTTCAACACTGTAATTTGAGAACATCCTGCAATTTATAGAGTTAGTATATGAAGAAAGAAGTAGAGTTATGATGCAACTCTTCCTTGGTGGAAGAGTTCTAGTTGATTTCAACTTCTAACTCCTTCCCTATCTTGGATAGTGTTCTCTTTGATTAAGGAGTCCTTCTCCTTACAATTATGCAAACTTTTCGATATGGAGATATTAAATAAATCGAATTAAGCTTATCTCCTTCACGTGCAACCCACATGCTTGAATTTGCCCCTTTTTATGAACCTGAGGGATGGACCAGGTTCATGCCTGAGTTACTTTGTTAGTCTTCAAAACTAACCTTTACTTGGTCACACAACCTCTTAGGAATGGACGATAGTCTACTGTATGATTCTTTGAAATAACCGACTTATCTTGCTTTATTTTTGTATTTGTGCGCACAATTATAATTTATGTATAGGGTATGTCACATTCCCCTTATTATCTGCGCACATCGGAAGGGGTCGAACCGGGATTCGAGCTCGAGATCCCAACGGACAACGTAAGTTCAGCTCATGAGAAGCCTAGATGTGATTAATGGCAAAGTCAAACATGGGGCTATCAAATATGAAACCGTTATTCGATTACAGGATGGAATGAGTCGCCTTACAGCGCCCCTCCTCCTTCTCTGACTTACCAGGTCGAGGTAACAGGCAATTTTGTTTGGATCTAACTTGTCGTTTTTTTCTTTGTGTTCAAACACAAAGAATAAGAGCATTCTTACAGGCACGTGAATAAGGAATGAACGACACCGAACACACCAAGAAAAACCCTCCACACCATATCGTACTACAAATAACAGACAAATGGCTCAAAATAAGCTGGTATTATCAAGAAATCTCCATGAGCCGGGACTAAGTGGTGAACCCGTGGAACATGCAGTCCCTCCGACGCAAGTAGAACTTCAATTCAAAAAGCTTGCATGCATATTCGCTATGACAATCTTACGCCAATTCAGCTGACTAAATATAGGGAATCATGTCTGAACTTCGTTTAGTCCTAGGGTATAAGTTCATCACTCATCCCGATGACAGCCTCTCCAAGTCAAGCAAAGAGAAGATTAAGTAAAATAGGACTCCACTAACACATACACACTGCAACGATGCATAGAGTTCTTCGATGAAAACAAAAATTAGACAAATCGGGACTCATCCTGACGCTCAGTACTCTCCAATGAAAAGAAAATTAAAAAAAATGGGACTCGCCCCAACGCACACAATCAACACAGCAAGGGGTGATGTTCTCCAATAAAAATAATGCAACTGGCAATTCCTGCTCCATCGCCCAACGAGTTACGATTCGACCTTGCTCGAATTAACACCCCTACGGCCATCGGCCATCGCCAAACGGGCTACAATTTGACCTCTCTCAAATTAACACCCCTACAGCAATCGGCAATCTATCATCACCAAATAGGTTACGATTTGACCTTGCTTGAATTAACACCCCATCGGCCATCGCCAAATGGGTTACGGCTCAACCTCGCCCGAATTAATACCCCTACAACAATCGGCCATTGCCAAACGGGTTATGGTTTGACCTCACTCAAATTAACACCCTACGGTTATCGACCGTCACCAAATGGGTTACAGTTCGACCTTGCTCAAATTAACACCCCTACGACCATCGGCTATCGCCAAATGAGTTACGGTTCAATCTCGCTCGAATAAATACCCCTACGGCCATCGGCCATCACCAAACAGGTTACGATTCAACCTCACTCGAATTAATCCCCCTACGGCTATCGGCCATCGCCAAATGGGTTACAATTCAACCACACTCGAATTACTCCCCCTACGACCATCGGCCATCACCAAACGAGTTAGTATTCGACCTTGCTCGAATTAACACCACTAAGGCTATGGGCCATCATCAAATGAAAGGAATGTTCGAACTCGCTCAAACTTGTAACGGGTTGCAATTTTGATCTTGCTCAAATTCACACCCATATGGTTGTCGGCCATCACCCACCCGAATCAACAAATAAAAGTTCGACCCCGTCGAACTTATAATGGGTCATAGTTCGATCTCACACGAGCTCGTCCCTGACATCACTAAACTCGCCATGCAAAATTAATTTTGCCCAATTTGGCAACTCTAAGTTTGACCTCGCTCGAATATATAAGTCAAAATCGACTTTGCCCAAGTTGGAAACCCTAAGTTCGACCTCGCTTGAATATACAAGTCAAAATCGACTTTGCCCAAGTTGGCAACTCTAAGTTCGACCTCGCTCAAATATACAAGTCAAAATTGATTTCCCCCAAATTGGAAATTCAAAAGTCTACCTCACTCGAATTTGCAAATCAAAGGTGACTTCATTTGAACTCACGAAACAATATCTGATCTCGCTTGGATCATGCAAACTAAGCCCGGCCTCATTCGAATTCCCAATTAAAAATCGGGGACTCAGTACTGGGAAATCCGAAGATCTTATTCAAAGAAAAATAAAGGAAAGAGAAAGCAAAAAGATACATAACCAAAGTCGAAGCGACTATTTTACTCAGATATACATACACAACAGTTACACCCTTACAAAAGGCTAAAGGCGAGCCCCAAAGAAAAAAGGTGAAAATAAACAACAACAAAAAAACTGAGTACAAAGCCGCAAAGAATTTTTTCACTCGGCATCATCTCTACCACCGTTCTCCCTAGCATCATTGTCATTAGAAGGAAGCTCATCTTCAACCTCAGCACCCTCACCAACCTCCGGTGTCACAGGATCATAACCACAGGCAAAACAAGTGTCACGTGCCTTCGCCCGAGCATCTTTAAAGGCGGCGTCAGGAATAGTCTCCGCCTCCCACAAACCCTTGAATATATCACATTGGGCCTCAGCATGGACCCATAGCTCATACAGACATCGGAGAACAGTAACCGATACGAAATCTTGAGGGGGAGCTTGAGCCAATAACTACACATTCTCGGCCTCGAGAGCCGCAACTCGGTCTTCCAAGCTCAAAGTATCCCCATAAAATTCACCAATCCGCTCCTCGAGAAGTGCCTCCCTTAGTGTGGTCGTCGCCCTCTCAAACTCCTTCTCGGACTTGAGGACATGGATAGTGTCTTCCAGCACCACTACCCTTGACAAAGCCGACACTCGAGCACCCTCAGCACTTTCTAACTTGGCCACTTTTCTTTTTAGCTCGGCCACCTTCTCCGTCCATTCGGCACTAAGAACATCGAATCTAGTAGCATTTTGCTCAAGCTCACCTCGTAAAGACTGTGCCTTAACCTGAAGTCACCGCACTCTGTGGCAACCCCTTTGCCCAGCTCAAGCTTCTCGTCTTTGGCATGAAGTAGCTCGTTAAGCTCAATGCATCTACAGATAGACCGCATCAGTTCCTCATCTCTTTTATCCAACTCCTTTGATGGGTTTTCAATGTCTTTGCTAATGTGAGTTGCTACAAACAAAGAGAAAAGAGGAACAAGATAGGGATCTGATGCCTTGGTGTTCTCTGACAGAAGTACAAGTCAACTATATAGTTGGAAAGAAACTACAGAAGTGACTGCCTGCAATTGTACGTGTGATAGTACAGTAGACAGTGTAGCAGTCACTTCCTATTGGGAAGAGGTGTGTACCAACCAAGAATTGACATCATCCTTGTGATGCCTTTGTAGTGTCGCGCCCCCTTTTTCCCTTTTTACAGGGAAGTCTGACTTTCGACATTCATGGGGGAATAACTCATTTCCTTTTGGGAATTAGGTATTTTGAAGAGTCACCGCCTAATGGATTATGGTGCATTAAGGAACCTAGAGCGATTAACTCGTGCAACTAGTTTGCATCACTAGAGATTAGGGTAAGGGATCAAAATAACCTTGAGGAAAAGGTGTTATGCACCCCTTGCGGTCCACAACGGTAGGTCCCGGATGAACTTAAACTATATGAATTAGTCAATTAACAAGTAAGCAAGTATTTGCAAATAAAGTAGCTTTCCCCATCTAAATGAACATATAATCAAGGAAGTTTAGCTAATGAAGGTAAAGAGGTTTGGAGAGCTTACGCATGTATATGTAAAGAAAAGCAAAATTTGACAATTTAAACACATATAGGAATTGAGAAAAGGGAAGTCCTAAGTTGATTAGCCTACAGGATCATCCTCATGCAATGCCCGGTAATCAATCCTCAATGAGAGGGGCTACACGTGACATTAACGTGCAAGTCATCATATCCTTTTACTACCCATTACCCTCCTCTTAGTGGTTATATGGGCGAGTTTTAATTAACGAACTCTAAACGTGCTGCTACCCATCCCTTCTTTATGGTCCTGGAGGATTTTAGGACCTCCAATTTTGGACAGTTCTAGACAATCTAAGGTTTTTAAAAGGTAAAATCTAGGCGACAAGCAAATAACATGTAGGGCAAGCAAGTAGGGACAAACAGTTAGAGGGCTCATATTTACCTCCGCAAGTATATAGGCAAACAAATAGCACGTCTAAGACATAGATTTTTCAAGAAGTTCAGAAATCCTAAGAATATGATATCTAGACAAACATCACAAACCAGAACATGCAGCGTTTGTTTTTCTAACGGAAGTGGAAGGATCCTAACCAGTTTGCCTACTGGTTTTTACAGCTTCTTAAACCTGGATTATTTCACATATAAATAGAACTGGTTTCACAATTATTTAACTCCCTAAGGCTTGCCTAAGTGCGTATATGCAGTCACAAATCTGGGAAGCACTTTGAAGTTCTTTATCCTATAGGCATGCTTTCTATTGATATTTAACAAAACACTGTATGATGTTCCAGTTTTACCACTTAATGCACATGGTAATACCCTATGGACATGAATTCTATATATAATAAGTAAAACTGTTATTTAGTAGGCACTCATACTGATTGATCCAGTGTGACAACCAATTAAATGATTTCTGAAGAGACGGACTTGAATATATGTTGTAACGAAGACTGGACCTTAGTTATTTTATTCCATATAGGCATGGCGTCTAATCATGTAAAGTAAAGTAGGCAGAACTCATTTCAACCAAAGCAAACCATATAGGCAGGTTATCTAGCAAATAAATATCAACCAAAGAAAACCCTATAGGCATGTTGTCTAACAAAACACATTTGAACCAAAGTGAACCCTATAGGCATGTTATCTACCCAGTTTTACCCATAGTACTATATAACTACCTTCCCTTTTCACTAGTCACCCCAATATCTGTTTACAATTAATTATTACAAACCAATGAATGAATAAAAATTACATAAATAAAATATAAATTAAGCTATATGGAGCCTGAACTAGGCCCAAAGAAAATCCTGATGTACTAGGAGTTCAGTGATATCAAATGCTTAAAGGTCTCATAGTCAATTTCATGTCTAGGTGTGTCAGAGTTCCCTAAAGACCTCAAGGATCCCGAGCAGTGCTCACACCCAGGCCTTTTTCAAATATAGATTGATTCATGTGCAGTGTGGAAGTGCTAGCCCTGATATGCCAGAGTTCAGAGAGATCTCAGGGACCTCTAAACAGTACACATATCAGAGGGGTAGTGTTAATTTGTATGGGTCAACCAAATCGTAGAGTACCTGATCCTCTACAAGTACCGCTAAGAGAACTTAGTAAAGCAGTAAGTAAATGAGACCGAGGATTTTTTTACATGGAAAAATCCCGCACACTGGGATAAAAAACCATGACCTACACCTATAGGCTTTTAACTTTACTAACTTGTAATCTTACCCATTACAAGCCACTTTACAATACTTCCTATTGCAAAGGATTTACTCAACTAACTTGTGGTACCTTTGCCACAAGCCACTTTGTGACTATCCTAGTTACAAAGGCTTTTTCTAACTTGTGATGCTATCACCACAAGCCACTTTGTAATTCTACGATTACAAAGACTTTTCCTTATGACTAAATCTAGTCACAACCTAGATTTAATGAGTTTAGGGATTTACAAGAGGATTCCTAATCAGTATGCTTCTATGTAAGAGATTTTAAGAGTTGTAGTAAGTACAATAACAAGGTTACAACTCAACTAGGACAACAACAATCAATATTTTAGGAACTGCTCTGTAGTGGCGTTCAACCTTGTTCTTCAAGCTTGAGAGAATGATTTTTCTATTTTTTGCAAAAGGCTTGAATGATGAAACTAAAACCTTTCAGTGATGTTTTGTATAAAAGCCCCTTTGGTACATCTTGATCACATCACTTGAAATTATGTGAGTACTTTGTTTTGGTTAGAGAATGAGTAGGCTGACAGTGTGGTGCAGTGCGGTAGAAACAGTGCCGCCAGTCACTTCAGTTCCAGCTGTGTCCAAATGACTTTGTGCTGCTATATAGGAACCCCATGAGCATCGGGTCCTTGTTTGGTTCCTAGCTCCTGTATGTGTAGCAATTCAACTTTGTTGGAGTCCGTTGGAGTTTGCAGCAATCCAAAGTAGGTCAGGTTCCCTAATTGGTTCTTATTAGAAGTTTGTTACATCATCAAAACATAAAGTAAGAGTATTTAAGATCTATCAGTTTCTCCCTTTTTGATGATGACAAACTTAAACATTTATAAGTTCATAACTAAGGCATCAGAGAGCATGTCAAAGAGTTCCCCCTAAGATAATGCCTCAAGTTATAAGTTCAGAATTAAGAACCAGTTCTCAAATGTGATTCCCCCTGAGTCCATATTTATCTTTTTCCCCCTTTTGGCATCATTAAAAAGAATAAAAGCACAAAGAAGTCTAGTCAAGCTAACTCATGCCACATATGTGCACACTAGCATGAGAAAGAACAGAACGCACAGAGAAAGTAATAGACAAAATAAAAGAGGATTTTGATTAATAATAGTTTCATATGCCCCTTCCTTTGAAAAAAGGAAAAGGCAGCATTTGGATTTGATCACGGGAACAGTAGTAGTAGTAGATCCCAATCACAAAGAAAAAACAAAAAAATCCACCAATCATCAACAAAAAAAAGGAACACATCCAGATAGGTGGTCACTGAGGGGAAACTTAGGGGGCACTAGGAGGAAAAGGCTTGGAAGCAGCGGCAAGTGTCTGGAGAATAAGGTCTATTCGGGCATTTCCCGACTTTTGCTCGTTGAGCAGTTAAGCTTTCAGGTTCTCAACTTGCGCCCTGAGGTCAGCATTTTCTTGAGTCAAACAGATCACCTCGTCATTCGACATGGAAACCGCTCGAGCTTGCTGACCTTCCAGGATGGCATTCCTGGCCTTCAGTCAACTATCTCCTCAGCTGCGCTGTTTTGGGCATTGATGAGATGAGACACAGTTGAAGTTCTTCCTACACCCCCATACTTCTCAATACACTCACACTCTTCCAAGGTTGTCTGTGAGAATGTCTGCTTACGGGTCCCTACCTTACCTATTCCCAGTGTAACCTCAAAGTATTTGAACACTTGTGTAACAAGAATCCACAGGGAAGCCCATGATTGCCATCCTTGAAATCAACCACTTTCTACATATGCTCAATCCTTATGGCAGGCAGACTCATAGGGTTGAAACCTTCCAATTGCTCCATTAAGAATAAATCAGATTTGGAAGTGATAGATTGACTTTCTGCTCGAGGCAACAAGACTTTGTTCACCAGTTCAAACAACAACTGGTAGACTGGAAGTAGTGCATTCTTATGAACCTGGTCCCCCTTCTGATTAGAATTATCCTTTACGACTGAATTTCGAAAGTTGTATTGACAAATATCTCTGACGCTATACACCCCAACAGTAGGAACCTGCAGAATTTCTCCAAGTAATTTCACGTCAAAGACAATTTCCACCCCATTGACTAAGGCACACACATGGTCAGTATCCACTGTAAAGAGACTGGTGAAGAAACTCTTGACCTCCTCCTCATACACTTTAGGAGCGTCAATGTAGAACAAATGCGTCTATTGCTAAAACTCCACCATTTCTAGAAGCTGACGCATTCCTGCCATCTCAGAGATTATTGGGCAAACATGCGGCCCAGCAAAACTTTTTGATGCCTTAGTCGCTCAGATCCAAGGCAGACGTCACTTATGGCTTTCTTCCCAAAACTGGGTTCTTCAACTGTTTCCCATTTTCGTTTCTTATGCTTTTCTCTATGGACTTTGCCTTTCCCTTTTGACTTGGCAAGAATGTCCTCATCACTCACTGCCTCCTTCATCTTGGACTTAGAAGTAGATCCTTTCTCTATTGAAATAGACTTAGCTCTTTTCGAGGACCGCCTGACAAGGGAACCAGGTTCCTCAAGCGTTCCTTCCTACACCTCTACCATGGGAATGACTTCTTCATTAACAGGTAAACCATCTTTTAATAATTTTCTTCTTTTCTTCTTACTACTTTTCTTGCTCTTTTGGAGTGCAGAGTCATAGGATACTTTGACTTGAAGCCTGATAGTAGGCTGCTTAATTTCAGACTCAGGGGTGGTGATAACCATGTGCTTACTGATGAGTGCATCTAGGGCCACATTTTCCAGGTCTTCCTCATCACTGGATCGCATCTCTAGTGCATGAATTTCCAGGGGCACAACATCGAAAACAAGTACAACACTTTCCTGGGGGTAAGAGTCATGGCCTGGGTCCTCCAGAGAGGGATCAGGTTCCTTATATGATGTCTTAGTAGTGTATATTGTTGCTTCCCTTTCAACAGCTATAATGTCCCCTTCTACCCACATGTTTTGTGACTCTTGTCTCTGAGAAAGAACCTCATGCAATATTCCATCGGCAGGGACCACAAACACAGTCTTTTCTTCTTCAACCGGTACTTCCAAAACCATAGAGTCAATGGCAATGATGGCGGTTCCTTTTTGTTAACTCAGTATTCTGACCTTATTCGCTATCTAGGGTTTGTTTGGAGTGCACAACATACGGAATAGTAGTTTCAGTGGTTTCTAAGTTGGGAAGAGGCTGGAAAACTAGGGAAGACGTGATATTAGCAAGAGTGGTAGGGAGTGATACAGACTCAATGAAGGTTGGGGGTTCCATAGATGAGTTAGAGGTGGGAACGGTTGAGGCAGAGCTATCAGAAGTTTTCTCAGCCATTAGAAGAGGTGATGTGATGATCCCTTTCTTTTGGGTGAATCTAACCTAGGGCTTATGGTTAAGAAGGGCAGAAGAGAGGGGGTTTTTAAAATAGAGAGGATAATTATGAAGGAAGTAGAATAGGCACCGATTTTGAAACGGGGGTTGGGCGTGGAGAATTGTGACGTTTCAGAAGGAGATGGAACGTTTGAATTGAAGAGACGTGACAGCCGAATCTGAAAAGTTGATGACATGGCAGTTGTATTTTGTATCTTTTAAGACGTGTATTAAAGGATGCATAGAACTACTAACCTTTAGTACAAGAACCTGGTTCT